>JAVQJF010066272.1:0-10506 GCA_036023855.1 Gadopsis marmoratus | reverse complement strand
TCATTTATTGATGTGGGCTTGTGTTTCACTGTATGCGCTGAGGCTTTGTCTGTGTTGGTGTATAAGAAAGCGAGTGGAATGGGGGGTGGGGGGGGTTTGTTGTAGAATATTTTGTCCATGTGTCTATAAGCGTGTCTGCATGAGAGAGAGACACACACACACACTTGCGTTATGTTGAAGGAGAAAATGAAGACAGCTGTTCTTTCTTTGCCTCACTGATGGAGTTTAATTAGATCCTGTGTGTGTGTGTGTGTGTGTGTGTGTGTGTGTGCCTTAGCACCACTCATTTCTCTCTGCATGTTATTTTCTTAAATGCTGTAGAAATAGCTTAGATTTATACACCGCCAAGAAGAGGCAAGTCCTTTATTCACCCAGTATCTGCATTGTAGTCACTTTATACTGTTTCATAATGTACGTATGTGTGCAGGGATTTAATGTAACTGTTTGTATTGCGTTATGTTTTCCTTAAGGGTAACACATGATTAGAAGTTTTGTGTGTGTGTGTGTGTGATTATGTGTTCAAATGCTCTGTGTGAGGTTATCGAAAGCTGCCACACTATAATTAAATATACAGCTCCGGAAAAAATTAAGAGACCACTGCAAAATGATCAGTTCTCTGGTTTTACTATTTATAGGAATGTGTTTGAGTAAAATGAACATTGGAGAATTTGGAGTGGTCTCTTAATTTTTTCCAGAGCTGTATTATAATGTTATACTGTACACTGTTGTTCAGCATACAGTAAGGGGACAGGTTTATATGTATAAAGAGTACTGAATCAACAGACTTGTTCTGCCAATTTGTATTTCGTTTGTCTTTCTGCTTGAGAAGCATTTGAACTACATGTTAAGTAACACGTAAGGTGATTGGGGTGGGAGTCTAGTGAGGCTATACTGTAGCAGAAGGCCAGAGCTTTACCTTACTTCAGAAAGTAATGGAGAACAGGCCAGCAGGGAAAAGCCCCATCTACCCCACAGCATTATACTTAGTCCTGTGTATTATGAATATTTAACAGCAACATATTTTTTATTAGACAGATGGCACCCGTTTGCTCTGAATTGATGCAGTGCCCAATACAGTCTTCTTTTTTTTATCAGCAAGTTGGTCTCCTACTGTACAAGCTAGTACACTTTGGGCCTTTTTATGTAACTACTTCTAGTTAGCTGATATGCGGTTAGGGCTGCAACAATGATTATTTTTCATTAAAGCTTCCCTCTGTTTGTTTTTTTTGTCAATCGATTTTATTTGGACTATAAAATTCCAGAAAATACTTCAGTGTTCATCAGTCCAAAGATATTCACTTTGCAATCATAGAAGATTAAAGAAAGAGAATATTCAAACATAAGAAGCTGGAACTGGAGAATTTGGGAATTTTTAACGCCAAGCAATGAATCAATAATCAAAATAGTTGCTGGTTTAAATTTTGTGTTAATTTGCTAATCCATTAATCGAGTAATTATTGTAGTTTTTTGTGCTTTTGTTTGCTATCTTCAAGCATAGCTTGTTCATTTCTTTTAAAGCCATTTACTAAATTTTCCGTTAAATTTAGGATTATAACATTGAATCTGTTGGCATTTTCATTGACTACATCAGTTTTCTTAGAATATGATATTCAATTGAAAAGTGTGTTAAAGTGTAAAAGCACAGCTCAGACTGTGGGATATTATAGTATAAGGCTTGGACTCCCCCACAGGTTCTAATAAATTTCTCCCTCGTTCCTCTCCATCATATAACACAAGATTTTCCATCCCCCGTGGGCACTGGCAGATTTATCCCCAGACAAGAGCCTCTGAAAATGCCGAGTTAGAAGAAAAACAAATTCAGACTCAGGAAAACCCTCTGAGCTGACAAGTTTAAAAAATAAATAAATACAACTGCCATTGACAACTGTCTTAAAGTGCTTTATGTTTCTGGCTGCTATATGTATGAAGTTGGTTTCACGCTCTAAATAAAATCACATTTGACTTGTTCTCAGGCTGTTGTCAAATATGATGCTGCAAGCAAATACAAGTACACAGTAACTGAGCGTGTGTTCATTAAATAAAACTAGTATAACTGTGGAACTAGTTGCAGAAGATTGTATGAAGGCTTGCATACCTACAACTCTGCCTAATGTAGAAACTAATACTACTTTCACAGCCATAGCTTCAGCCAGATCAGCGTGTATATACAGTATGTGTCTGGTTTTGTTTTAAGTGTCACAAGATAAAACATGTTTGAGTGAGATCTCAGAGGTTGATTTGGACTTTTAGTTGTCATGAGTTTTATGGTGCCTGTATCAAAAACATGTAGGGGTCTCCGATTACAATTTAGAGGATCTTGTGGAAGGCCCTGTGTTGAGGCACGAACTTAAAGGAATAGTTATTTACTTTATTTACTTCTTTAATGAGAGTTAGATGAGATGATCAATACCACTCTCATATTTGTCTATTATGTGTAACGCTAGAGCCAGGAGCCGGCTAAAATAATGGCATATATCATATTAATTAGTGAGCTCTAGAGGTGCTGGTACACTAGCTGTTTCCTTCTGCCTCCAGCCTTTATGCTGAGATAAGGTAATCATTTCTTGGCTCTAGCTTTGTACCTCTTGAATCTATTTTCTCATCTAACTCTTGGCAAGAAAACGGAATTCGAATTTCCCAAAATGTCAAATTATTCCTAAAACAATAAGTTTAACTCAGGAAAACAAAAGGTCTTTATTCAGTCACAACTCGCCCCCGCAAATCCATATCGGGCTTAAACAAGAGTTGAGTCTTTTTTGTTTTGAGTTACAAAAAAAAAAAGACAGTCATCCAGCTGGCAGCAAGTGAACAGAGCTTCATGGTAGAACGCTGTAGGATGTGCACAATGAAGCGCACAACCATTCACGTTCCATACCAGTGAGGTGAACTGAAGATAATTGGATGAATAGGGCTCGCATACTGTCTGCTTGTTAATATTCAGCTGATACAGAGGAGCAGATGATGGAGATTAAAATTTTTGGGTGAAGCTGTTCCTTTAGTTAATGTTACTGTGTTAATGTGTGTAAGTATCTTTTCAGAGCAAAGAGGCTCACCCTATTCCTCCTTTCTTATTGCCTAGTCAGAACATTTCTAATCCAATACCTCCATTCGCCACTGTCGCTCTCCCCCCTTCCTTCGCCTTTAAGTGGGGTGGATGTTACATACCTGCATGGAGGAGGAAACCACCTGCAGCCAACACAAGCTGGTGGCATTCGGTGTGTGTGTGTGTGTGTTTTCTGGAGTTGAAGCCGCGGGTTAGGTTGTATTAATAGTTCTGCTCAGTGAGCATATCTCTCAACACGTTCCCCTTTTACAGCTCTCTGACCTTGTTTCTTCAATCATCACCCTGTCCTCTCTACTGACTTTCCATTGACTTTAAGCCCCCTCTCCTGCTCAGTCTGCCTACTTCTTGCCTCTAGTCCTTCCTGATGCTCCGCGCTCACACCTTACCATGACTTAACCAGTACGCGAGTTTTCGGTATGGAGCTTTTTAATCTGGAAATAATTGATGTAGATCTGCTCCTACGTTAATATCAATCCCTCTGAACGATAGTTTTAAAACGCACAACTGCAGCAGATTTGACATGGTAGGATTTAGTCGATGCCTTGTAAAGGTTGACTCACCAGCTGGCATCACGAGAATTTGTTGTCTTACAGGGGTGTCTTCCTGAATTAAACGGGCTAATTGGTTTTAACGGTATTGAGTGTCGTAGAGTAGCTTTAGATGAAATAAGGCATAATAATGTTTTGCTGACTAGCTATCATGGATGTGTGAACCACTGGTTTGCGTTGAGTTTCATTACATAGGCTGAAATAATTTTGCTTTTATTTTAATTTTAATAGTTTGACTTCCAGCTGTGCTTTTTAACCCTGGTCTGTCCATAGAGGTGGGTGATGGGAAAAAATTCATTGTTGTGATAATCATCACGGCTTCAAGTTGTCTAGTCTTGTAGTACTAGACCAAAATTAGAATATATACAAGAGTGTTTTTTGCTGTGCTACAGCATCGTCATTGTCATCGGCTGTACTGCACATTGTCCCAGCCCTATTATCCAGTCGTGGCGTATCAAAGACATCTAAAGATAAAGCCATCTAATGGTTCTAGCTATTTATCTGTCTCTTTGTTAGGTAAAAATGTTTTCACTGTTCAGCATATTATTTCCCACCCCACAGTTTGGAGAATTGTGTAAGTAACATTTGAGCACCATATTGACAAGATGAATCATGCAGTTAGCAGTGCTTAAATATAATTTACTATAGGCAACAATATAGAGGTAGATGGGCTCAGCATTAGCTGATCACTGTCCATTAACAGTGACAGTAATGTTCATCTACTCATCTTTATCTGTGCACACTTTCTGTTGCTGTGTTGATGTCCCCCTGTTACACATTTCTTTCAAAAAGCAATAATCCAATAATCAATAATAAATTACTCTGAGGTAACCTGATATTTCCTGCCTTATGTTGACCTTGATGAACATCAACATCCCGTGCTATTTTCCAAATGTCAGCTTCCATCAATGGCTGCCAAGAGTCAACAAGCAGAGCTGAATGATTGACATGCAGGATTCATTATGTCAAGCTAACTAATTCAACCTATGTGTAAATGAGCTCAAAATAGACCAAGCCACCCTAAATCAATTAAACCAAAATACCAAAATGAAAACCCTTTCTTTGTCCACTTGGGCTTCAGACTGATGGGATCAAGAAGGCTGATGGTAATAGACACTTGAGAGAAAGGTTAACTAGTATTTCAAAGTAAACAGCCGTACTGGACATGCGCTAACGTCCTGATGTGTCCTGTTCACTGAGTCTCATCCGGCTTTGTCCCTGCAGCTGCAGTGGTGTCGCTGTCCTGTACTGTACCTGTCTCATGAGAGAGATGACTTGACTATTGTGGTTCTGGTCTGCTGAGGCTCAGCGGGAACCTGACCCCCTGCCTACTTACAGGCTCTGGCAAAGGGTCATTGCAGCAATGCGCAATGCAGTTTCAAGGCCAGTCTAGTAAAATATTAAATGCAACAATGTGCTGACAAAGGGAAATCCTCACAATGAGATCAATGGAAAGGGCAGAGCTGTGTATTCTGATATCCTTGTTACTTATTTTTAGGTTTGGAGAAGTACTTAAATGCACTGGTACTGTATGTGCCACATTCATGGTTAAAGCATGCTTATGCAACACTTGTATAGTAATCTTTGCTTTGTGATGGGCCCCAACACACACAGATGAAAATGGCGCAACTCTAGAAGCATGTGTATACAGTTGCTCCTAGTTTATTTAATCAGACATTACTGTGCGTCTCATTTTCTGAACGTGCTTGTACACCATGTATTAATATATTAAGCACATTTAATCACATTAGGTGTTTAAATCTGGAATAATGCAAAGACTGGAACAGACTCGGTGCTGAATGTACAGCCACACTCGCACATCACTACTAGAGCGGGATGCAGTCGAGCAGAGGATAAAGAGGATTTTTTTTTTTACATTTTGAGACAAATGTCTCAGCCCATCATTTAAAAACACTCACGCGAACATGCCCCACTAACAATTTCAGTCAGTAAGCTGCTTTTGGTCCGGGTTATCTCTGTTTGCGACGCCCCCCTCAAGAGGGCATTTTACTCCTACAATTAAGAGGCAGTTAATTGTAGATCAGCTTCAGTGGTTTGCCAGAGGGATATGTGTTAACCTTGCACTGTAAGGGCACGTGGTCCCACTAGAGGCTCTTATCACTCTCCCTCATCCCTCATCCCTCATACATGACGTCTCGCGGATCCAAACTGTAACACGATTACAGACCTCACTGACCAAATAAGGTCAGTTTTTTTAATGAGGCTCTTTTGTAGGAAAATGGTTTGACACAAATGCTTTACTTTCAAAATACACAAACCGCATATGATAAATTAAAAGAAAAGGGTAGATTTTTGCTGTGTTGTGCGGCTTTGAAACAGAAAACAAAGATTCTAAATGAATGGAGAGACTCTGACATCCATGGTAGTTCAGTGACGTAAGAGTGGAACTAATGATGTCGGATGATTTAACTGGATTAACTCTTCCAAAATAGAAAGTACTGCACATGGAGATGCATCACAAAGAAACTTAAAAGCATTTAAAGAAATGTTTTCTTTCACTACGACACAAATGCAGCCCCACTTAGCCTACTTAGAGGCGCTGTGATACTGTTGAGATTTCTGTTGTGTTTTTTGGACTTGGTGTTCAGACCACACTGAAAGAAGTGTTTTGTTAGTCACTGCAGCAATTCAGCAATGTTATCGTGGCTTCACAAAACACCCACACACAGTCCCACACACACATGCAGTCCACGAGCACAGCCCTATAACGCACACACCTGCACACACAGCACACATATCCGCTGTCTCCCTCTCTACTCCTTTTCATTTCAACTGTATTTCTATACAAGCAGTCTTACGAAAATAAATTAGATACCTTCCCACACGCTCACTTTGACTCCTGCACATGTTGCATCATCTCTGATGCCACATTCCTTTTATCTCTTTAGACTGCCAGCTCATGTGTTGAAGGCGATTGACCAGAAGTAGTACACTTCATTTTGTACGTTTTAATAATTTCTTAGATCAGAGATGGCTGAAGCAACAGAGCTATTAAGGTCTGAAGACGCACTCCAAATTCTGCTTCAAATGCTGTGGGGGATTTCAGTCAGATGGCGGCTGAGGGATCCTGGTGTGCCATTAGAAATTTCCATGGATGTCATGGCGGACGTGCTTAAGACCCACTTCCTGTCTCTGACATTTCACTGCACTCTCACTGTCAGCACACCTGTTGCTGTCCTGTCTTACCCATCCAATCTACGTGTCAGTGCCTCAGTAGATGCAGGCTGGCTTCAAATCCATACAAAGCCCTGTTGACTGTAAGCTTCCAGTGCAGTAAGAACAGATGTTTCTCACATTACAGAGGAGTGGTAGGGTTGCTTATTTATTTACATATATATTTAATCAATCAATCAAAGTAAAAAAACATTAGGCTTAAAGTTCTGCTCTAACGGTCACAGCCACCACCGGAGTGCAAAATATCATAAATCACTGCCACCTCGGTGCTGCATTAATATTAATGTAATTCTCTCTGTTTTGACAGAAACCTTGGGAAGTCGGGCCTGCGGGTGTCCTGCCTTGGATTAGGTAAGCGTCTCTTGGATCATGAGACACACTGAGAAGTTTGCTGCACCCCAAAGACTTTGCATAACAGATTTGTGAGTGGAGCTCATAAACTCACGGGCCTTTATCCTCAAATAGGGAGATAAGAGAGAATATAAGTTCAGCGGAAAGTTCCAGTGGCAGAAGTTATATACATATTATCCAAACTCAATGCTCTGTTTGTTTCTTTTACACTATGTGCCCTATTACTTGCACAACCTGTAGTATCGCAGTATTCACATGCTCACCTGTGTGTGCACATGTGTGTTTATGTACTTATACCCTGATTCCCACCCTCATGTCATCCTCTGTAGGAACATGGGTGACGTTTGGTGGACAGATAACGGATGAGGTGAGAGCAGATGGATTTTGTCTTCTTTCATCAGTAAAATCTTGGGAATGGAAACCCTCCATATGGTCTGGCATATCCTGGATTCCTCAAGAAGCCTATGTTCACTTATAGTGCAAACATACTGCCAGTGGGAGTCAACAGCCCGAGAATAAACACGTTATAGCAAGGCATAGCCATTGCAGTCTTCGTTAGTCATGTGAAGAAGCTTAATAATTGAAAAGTCCTAACACCTCACATCCCTGATCTCTCACCCCACCCTTTCCCCTCTCTGTCCTTCTCCCCTGCTCTCTCAACAGATGGCAGAGCAGCTGATGACTCTGGCCTATGAAAATGGCATCAATCTATTTGACACAGCGGAGGTCTACGCTGCTGGGAAGTGAGTATATTGTGTGCCACAGGCCACTTAGCAGTGAGCAGCAACACCAAATATTACCAACTGTGTCTGATTTTATAAAGGCACCAGGTAGAGATTATATACTAGCTACTGTTGCCTTGTTGTGTGTCGAGTGCAAGCGTGAGCCACAGTGGTGCACAAGCAAGTGTCCAGGGCATTGGAAAGGATCTAAATACTGCATTGCTACATCCAGACTTGTGCTTCACCCAAATCACAAAAACATATTTTATACTACTATAGGTGTGTAGCCATGTTGTTAGTTTCAGTGTGATGTGAGAACCTCTGCCACCACCCAAGTCCAATGGAGGCAAATGGAATCAAAATAAAAAATTCGTCAGTAATTTGTCTTTTCAGAGACAAAGTCAATCCGCAAACATCACAGACAGTTCGTTGGGACTATTTTGTTGGCAGAAAGTAGTGACATATTAAGGGTCACAAAAGAGTAATGTCGCTGTCCTTGATCTTGGTACTGAAATCACTTTCGTCCTTTTCATCGAGCACCTTGTTGCGGTAACATTCGTGAGGGTTCAGATATTCATAGTCGTGGTCTAGATTTACAGGACGGCCAGTGATGATAGTTAACCTCAGAAAGCAGCATTGTATTGTCTTGTTGCTGTATCTAGTGATGGTTTAACTACTATGATGGATTAATCTGGCTCAAATGACTATTTGAGTGCTTTGAATTAATCTAAGGGATTATCCTTTTCAAACAGTATCTCTGATTAAGTCCTTTTTTTAATCTGCCCAAGAATATTCTAGCATTGCCCTTGTGTTTGGGGAGATGCAAGTTCCTCACAAAAAAAAACAAAAAGATAAATAGCATGCAGTAGGTCTCAGTGGTTTAACTCATTTCTCATCCAATGCCTCAGCAGCTGTTGTCTGCTGAACGTCATCACTGCATGCTTCATTGTTCTGGGGAGCTCTCAACAATCTGTTAGCCTTGTTACTTTAGGACGGAGCCAGAAAAAGTTGATCTTTGAAAGAGATGTATTCGCAACTCTGACTTTGATCATCATGCTGCCATAAAAGCGAACCACAGTTCGGCAGAAAGGACAAATCTGTTCGGCTCGTGTTTGTGACAGCACGTCACCCAGCTCCGTGTGCGTCGCCCAGGTGTTAATCCTGACAGCTTCCACCGCAAAGCAGCTCCCAGGAGCTTATATTCCACTCGCACACAGGGGTAGAACAAATCGCACACTCTGCACATCAGAATGAAAAAAGCTTTCGTGTGTGGAGTCCTTGGTTCGGACTTACCGCGATTCCTTCATCAGTCCGACTCGGAACGTGACGTGGTGTTGGTGGCTATGCAGTCAGGCTGCCAAAATATTGATTCTGTGTTGCGAGCGTGTACAGAAAAGGTTTTTAGGCTGTGCTCACACTCCTCGCCCCTGCTCACGCACGCCACTTGGCAGTTGTTGGCTGTTTGTTTGGCTTGTTTGTCCTGGCTTAGCCCTACAAAACAGAGGAACGGTCACAAAACCAACATTCAACACAGAGATATTTAGATATATAAATAAATATGTGTAATTGCACAAATAAACATGCTGTGCTTATCAGCAAGCCCATATGGCATCAAAGCATTTAAAAGTACACGAGTAATTGGCAGAGCAGAATTTCCGTCTTCATTTTCTTTCAGGCTTAGACATTTTGCTCTAGATGCATAGTAATTGCATGATATTATGTGAAACCAGTAGCAAATAAGTGGCATAATTACAGAGAAACCTGAAAGTAATAAAATATTGTAATCCCATGAATAATGCAGCATTATGTCATGTTTTCTGCCATAAGTCATAACATCAGCTCTGCACTGAAATAAAGCCATAATTAATGGATGGATGAAGAAAGTCAACCTGCTCAAGGCACACTGTACCTTTATGTTTGGGCTCTCAAATTACTCACATTTCAGAAGGGCAACACACGGTGCACTGTGGGGGTGTTTGCCAGAGACGCGCGCACACACACACACACACACACACACTATTATGCACACAAATGCACACAGTATTGCTCACAGGGAAGCGCCTGAGTGACCGTTGTTTAAAAAGTTGTGGGTCCAGCTGCCAGGCTTTTTTAATAAGTGACAAAAGTGAAACAAAATAAATAATAAAAGCACATATGCAGGATTTAATATTAAAGAAATAAAACCCACATGCAAACAAAAGAGAAACAAAATTGACTATATCGCGATGTCCTGTATAAAAAAAAGTAATATCATTCAAATAGTTTTCAGTTCTTTGGATTTTCATACTTCCTTACTTACCCTTTACAAACATCCATACACCAATATATAGCAATAAGATTGTCTGTCTGGTCTCAGTATGCAGCATGACACAGCAGAATGTGTGATTCACATAGAGAAGCTTATTAAGTCAACCTCCAATGACTCATCCTGTCAGGGAGAAGAAAGATTAAAAAATAACTAGAAATGTAAAATTCCGCAGAAATTTTATGTGTGCTTGAAGTGCAACCGAATGACCCTAGGCCACCGTCCCAGAGCTGACTCTGGTGAGCCTTTTTGTAATGCAATGCTGCCATCCAGTGGACCGTGAAGACAATCACAACCACATCCAGCAAGAATTATTAAAAT
>JAVQJF010066271.1:0-20303 GCA_036023855.1 Gadopsis marmoratus | reverse complement strand
CCCCCCCCCCCCCCACCCAAGACCAATTTAAACACTGAAACAAAAGCAGAGATGACGGATAGAATTGCATCGTTTCTAACTAGACATGACAACCAGGAGTTAACCGTGTTGGGAAAATAACATACAGCTGCTGCAGGGTGGAAACAAATGTGTCTACTAACAACTGGATTTGACATTATTTATTTTATTGGTGGTATTGGAAGAGTTTAAGACAGGCTTCTTTGAGGCTGCGCTCCGTTATCACTCCACCCAACACCAGTTCAGCAGCTTCCCTGTTCTATAAAAAGTTCCTCCGCAGGAACTGAGACCTGACCAAGTTCCTGTCCCCTGCTGCGTGTGTGTGTGTGTGTGTGTGTGTGTGTGTGTGTGTGTGTGTGTGTGTGTGTGAGTGAGAGAGAGTGAGAAAGATCCAGAATCATCTCAGCAAACTGTCCTTCACACAGACAGCAGAGTCCGAGGTTAAGTTTCTAAAATCACCACAAAATTAAAAGAATTAAAATATGACACCACACACACTTACGACTTGACGTATTTGATTGGCGGCGCTCTCTTGCTGTCTGTCAAGCCGTTATTCAAGTCGATGACTTCCTTGGTCTTCCCCGTCTCATAGAACGCCGACTTCATCTCAATGCTGACAAACTTGCACACTGCAGGAAGACAGAGAACGGAAACAACATAAACATTTTGTTCCTCATGTAGAAAGAACAGAGTTTACTATGCAAATGTTATTACTGTTCCCATCATATAAGTGAGGGACGGTGGTATAGGCCATGGTATAGGTATAAGTATAGAGCTGGCGCTTTGAGAGACCAAATGAGGGCCACATAAGAGATCTATTTAACCAAATTGGGGGAAACAGATGAGATAACATCTGTAGTGTC
Organism: Gadopsis marmoratus; assembly: GCA_036023855.1. NCBI lineage: Eukaryota > Metazoa > Chordata > Actinopteri > Centrarchiformes > Percichthyidae > Gadopsis > Gadopsis marmoratus. Next base: position 19,422 of record JAVQJF010066271.1, on the reverse strand, counting down.
GCTTCTCCGTCAATGGACCACTCTTAGATATCCATCTAAAACAAAATCTTACAGCATGTAATTCAGCAAACTCAATCTCTCTTTTTTATTGTCCATTTTTATTATTTTTCATAAAATTTTCACAAAATAAAAAAATCTGTAACAGAGGGAATAAAGATTAAGCACATTTTCGGTTCCCTTTTTGTCGACCGACTTTCATTCTGAGAGGAAGCCACACAGTCACAGTTTACCCTCCGAGGACCCCGAGGTAAGAGTTCAGATTATCTGCACTACGGCTGCATTACCGACGACCTATTCTCAGTCACACACGAACCACCACGCAGAGCCAGGAGATTAACTGAAGGAGGAAGCACCCCTCCCTGAGCTCTGCCAGGTATCCTTGCTCGGTGAAGCCTTGCAGCTGTTAGGTTTTCCTTTGGTGTAGGGTTGTAAAGGGTGGCTTTATCCTGGGCTGGTTCGCGTTTCACTCAATTAGAACAACCAACTCTTTTTAAAGTTGTCTTGAACATTCAGTGACACTGCAGGTGAAATTTAATGCCGATGTTATCAGCCGAGTTTAGCTTATTAGAGATCTGTATGTTGGCAGAGAAGGAAATTACAGCACAGAAATGTCACACATTTAGCCTAGAAGATCATTTAGAAATCTGGTCAGTTATTCAACGGTAAAATGTCCCATTCAGCACACGTCCTGATCCCAGCACAAAAATCTATGTTTATGTTAAAAAGCGATTATCAGCTGATGTATCATCTGGGGTAAAAATCCTCCTTCAGTTGGGCTATTTATATAGTAACGCTTCCATCATTATGTGTGTTAAAAATTGCATCATAATTTTGACATTTCAATCATGAAACTGATAATTATATCAAATAATAATGCCAAAACCTTACTGAATACAGCCTCGTAAATGTGGCAAGTTGCCGTTTTTGCTGGAAATAGCTTTAAAATGATTCATTCATTCGTGTTCTTGGCTCCTTGAACACGTTTAGCGTTTTATAAGAAATGCCAGTTCATTTCTTTCTTTTTCTAACATTTTCAGGAGCAAATCCAGCAGGCTGATTGAAGAGGAAAAAAAATGAAAAGCTTTGAACGGGCAACCTTTGCTCGACTCGAAAACAACGGAATATTACATGAACAACATTTGGTCTTCAGCTACTTTACAGGATGTTGTTGGCGTGTAGAACTCTGCGGTTATCGTGGCTCACAGCTAGCTACATCCTAGCAAACCTCGGGCCTTTGCTCAACGTGAGCCAGCAGACGGTGAAATTACAGTGACATTTCTCCATTTCTCACTGTGCTGTGGCCCCCTGGAGGCCCTCGAACCCTGTTGTGGGAACCAAACTGCGGTGACAGACAAGTTACCTTCACATTTGTTGGGCAGATGAACCCACTCGTCGTCCCCCCCATCCTTAGCTGCGCCGACCGACGAAATTATTAAGAAAAACGACAAGTATTCCGCTAAGTCCATATTGTCGGCTCTGTCCGACTCTTTATCCAGCTAAAAATGTCGTTCTGTACTTAAAAAGCCAATAGAGGACCGTTATATTTCTGTTTACACATCCTTCCCTGGTTCATCACAGCTGCAAAATCTGAACGTTATCACTTCCGCTTAGGGCGCGACGCACGCTGAGCTGCGGGCCAATCGGAGAGGAAGAAGTGGCAGAGGCTGGACCAATGAGAGGCAGTGGCGTGCCAGAGAGGTAGGAAAATGGAAGAGGTATCACTCTGCGGCTATTTCGTGATACAGCCCAACAGGACGTGAACCGCTCATTCATTTTTAGCATTTTTTAAACAACAAACCTGCTTGAACGTCCTAATTTAAAATGTTTTAAACGTTGACATGAGCAAACCAGCTAAATCATTTGATTATAACATGACAACACATTTTTATATTATTGTTATTACGACAGAATACCCCAAACAGCATTTCCACACTGTCAGTACTGAACTGTAATTCCACTTCTATGTGAAAATTATGGTTCCATTAACATTTAAAAATGAGTGCACTCTCTTATATTCTTTGTGCACTTTTAGTTTTGAATGATGAAATGAATCGTAACAACTCAATACTGTTTAATTTATTTTGAGATATTGTATTTAGGGTGTTGCAATTGTTCACTTAGTTGAGAGGTGCATGCTGGAGAGGACCGTACTTTGTGTTTTTATATAGAAAGTGAAACATTTGGTTCAGTCCTCCCCTTATTTTCTGTATACAAAAGAACAGGAAACTCTTGGTGCCTTTGCAGAGTTACATATTCTGTTTATTCATTAATTAGGGCCAGCACACATTCATTTACATCAAATTTAGCCAAAAGGCTCGTTTTTATCTGCAGTCTTTCCTCAACCTGAACCTTACAGCGGAACAGAAGGTGCCAAGCCCTTTTAATAATGAGTGGCTCCTCTTGTCTGTAGACTAGATCTTTGGTTTCAGTGTTACCTGTTGCTATGCAATTTTGTATTTCATCCAACAGAGGGGGCCATGCACATACCTAAAGGACAGTAATTTATCACTGGTTATGCAACATTGTGTGTGTGTGTGTGTGTGTGTGTGTGTGTGTGTGTGTGTGTGTGTGTGTGTGTGTGTGTGTGTGTGTGAGTGAGTGAAAGAGAGAGAGCTCGATTTCACGATTAATCGGCGTTGTCCATAAAATGGCAGTAATTAGTGAAAGACATCCATGACAATTTCCAAAGATTCATGTTTAAATGTCTGGTTTTGTCAAAGGTATTCCGTTTAATATTATAATACTAAGGAAACCAACAAATAATCACGTTTGAGAAGCTGGAATTAGTGAATATTTGGGCATTTTTTTATCAGAAATGATGCTGTTTTATTTTTCCGGTGATCAACGTATCCGATAATCTGTTTTCTAGCTCGCTCACAATTGGACAGACTTAAAGGGTTGCAGCTGATCCGTGTTAGGACCCCTCTCAGTCTGCCACTCAGCGAAGGCAACAGGGTAGTATAGAGAAGGAAATGTATTTCTATCTAAACTACTTTTTTCAACAACATTTCTTCATTTTACGTGACAGATAATGAGTGACATCAAAAGTGGGATCCAGTACATCTTCCAGACTCAGAACAACATGACGTTAGCTGTGAGTGGCACTGGCCACACTGCTATGGAGTGTGCCATCTTCAACGCAGTGGAGCCCGGGGAGAGCGTACTGGCTGCTGTCAACGGCATATGGGGCGAGCGAGCTGCAGAAATGGCTGAGAGGATAGGTAAGGCTGGTGGTATTCTATAGTTTTCTGTCAACGAACCCTATGGAAAGACCAAAACCAACAATGCGTTAGCCCATCTCCAAATACTTTCTGACTTCCCGATCTCCTACTGAGGATGGAAGTCTTTCAAATCAGATAACAATTGCATAGGTTCATTTGAAAGGAAGAGTCCTAAAACAGCTGAGCACTGTAGTTTTAAGCAAACAATACTTAAACAGGAGAAATGTGATTTGTTGACAATAATAAAATACCTAATGTCGCTAATTTGATCTTTTAGAATCGGCATTAATTGATGGAATGAAAATTATTCTGAGGTGATTCACCCACAGAATATCATATGCGTCAAATCAACAGGTGCCAGAGTAAATACCTTTGTGGCGCCCCCTGGTGGCTTCTTCACTAATGCAGAAATTGAGCAGGTATGGCCGTCTTTCTGGTTATCAAGTTACTCAAATGAATTCTGTCAAAGAGTCAAAGAGTGTTCATACTGTTATCTCATCACAGGCCTTGTCAAAATACAGGCCAGTGCTGTTCTTCCTCGCACATGGAGAATCGTCCACAGGAGTCTTGCATCCTCTAAGTGGCATCGGACAGCTGTGCCATAAGTAAGACGCAGCGCTCACTCCTCTGTCATCATCACAACAAAAACAAGGGCAGATAAAAGCTATGTTATGAATTGGGCCTACAGGTATAACTGCTTGTTCCTCGTCGACGCTGTGGCGTCGATGGGAGGGGCCCCTCTGTGCATGGACCAGCAAGGTTCAGTATTAAGTCCTGCTAGATGTTTCCAGTTTCTTTGGAACAGCTGATGAGACCCTTTATTGTGTTACATTATCTGTTTAGATGATAAATCTAAATATAAATCATATAGAGATTTATTCTGTGGATATTTGTATTTACAGGGATCGACATCCTATACACAGGCTCCCAAAAGGTTTTGAATGCTCCTCCGGGTACAGCACCCATATCATTCAGTGAAAGAGCATGGTGAGGAATACATATACAAGTAATAGTTTGTATATTATGTAACTTGTGTAATAAAGGTTAAATTTATCCACAGCCAGAAAATATTTAACCGGAGGACAAAGCCTGTGTCATTCTTCCTGGATTTGAGTTGGCTGGCAAACTACTGGGGATGTGATGGCAAGCCGTCAAGAGTGTAAGACATCTTTTTTTCCCCTGCAGACAGGAAGAGATAACATTTCACTCTGTGGTCTCATTTTTAGCCATACTACAATTTTCAAATATTGCTCTACCTTATCCATTTCCTGTCTATAGATATCACCACACAGGCCCAGTCACTGCTTTTTACTCTCTGAGGGAGAGCCTGGCTGTCCTTGTTGAAGAGGTGAGACATTTGTTAGAATGAAACATTTTGACTTTTCTTCTTTCTACAGCATCAACAACTCTGTGCAGATAGCCATTGAGCCAAGTTACAAAAACCTCTGTGCCAACGATACTTTTGTCAGAACAAGGCATAAATATGAATTAGCCATGAATTTGCTTGTATGCAAACAATATTAGCTTCATAAGTAGGATACAGCAGCAGCAGCACGGCCCCAGAGATAGCTATAATAGTCAGTCCGTTGGTCCAGACTACTGAATGGATTGACAATGAAGTTTGTGCTGACATTCATAGTCAATGCCTAGCACGAGTGATGCTTAGACACTTAGTGCTATCATACTAAACCCTGAATAGCACCCTGAAAATTAACATGTCTAAATTGTCAGCTATTCTATAATATTTTGTCTGTTGCCACTTTTCTGTTAACCTAAGGGTTTGGAGAAGTCATGGGAAAGGCATGAAAAAGTGGCAGAGTATTTCCACGCTGGCTTAGAGAACATGGGACTCAAACTTTTTGTCAAAGAAAAGGTGAGTTTCAAGTTTTGACACAGTCATGTAATATTTATAATAACGCAAAAAATGCTAATTATAATATAAAATAACAAATGTGGAAATGTACTAGTTCTGACTTAAATGGCCATTACAGACAGCAAGGCTCCCTACGGTTACCACGATTGTTGCTCCGCATGGATATGACTGGAAAGAGATCACAGCCTACATCATGAAGACACATAATTTAGAGATTTCTGGAGGGCTTGGACCATCAGTTGGCTTGGTAAGATACTGTGTGCCTATATCCTCATGTCTTTACTTCTTATGTATGCCCACCAAGCAGCTGCTTAAGTTCTATGTAGCCTAATTCCCAGATTATTTCGTTTTTGTTCAGGTGTTGCGCGTGGGACTGATGGGATGTAACAGCAGCAAGGCCAGTGTTGACATGGTGTTGGCAGCACTGAAAGACGCGCTGAAACACTGCCACAAGAGCAAAGTGTAACGTGTTGCTGCTGAATACTTTAAAGTCATGAATCAACACTACTGTCATAAGGAAGTGACGGTGTGTGAAAAATACAGTTATTCTCAGTAGTTGTCTTGTGCCGTTCAGTCACTACTTGAATGGGATCAGCGGGCTTGTTTTCATACTGCTGTAGCACCTTTTGTCAGCAGCAGTCTGCCTGATATAAACATGTTGTAACAACTTATTTGACATGATAGTATTCTATTACCCCCTTTCCCAGCTAATTCTATCTTTAGTGGGTTTTCTGATGGTGGGCTTCTTTCATTAATCCATACCATTTAATACCTTATCATTTAACTGAGGACAAAACCCCCTCTTAATTTAATTAATCAACTACACATCCCATGAGTCTTTACCATTGGTTTAGTGTTAAAGTGGGAGCTGTAGTTGAATGATTATATGCTTTTCATTCTGCTATCAGAACAAGAAAAGGACAGTAAAGCACTTTTTTAAAAAAGCCAAACTTAAGGCACAGCAAGTTGTATGTTGTGTACGTCACACTGGGTTGTGGTTGAAAATGTACACTGGAAAAAAGGTTTTTGAATCGTGGCCTTTAAATACTTGCTAACAAGTAAGGTGAAAGAAGCCACGCTGAAAAGACTTCAAAAAATACTGCTGAATTCATGCCTGTGCATTTTGGATGTATTTGTTATGTGGATATGTGGATTTATCATATACATCATATCAAAAGTGTAACGGTGTAAATGGAATGTGCAGTCAAATCTTATAAAAGGAAACAATATAAAGCAGGGGCGTCATTCTTACGGCCCCCGGTCAGACATGACGTGAAACACGTCCTGGTCTGGTCCCGAGGCTCCAAAACTGCTGCGTAGTTAACTAGACAGAGGACAAACTACATCCTGTGTAGTCCTTTCAAAATAAACTTACGTTTCTCCCTCAACGGTGTTCCCAGTATTGGCAGTTAAGGAGGATTTTATTTTGTTGATAAACCGGAAATGGTCATTTCTGAATCCATAGTCAGCAGAGCGTTCGATGTGCGCACCACAGAGATCAGAGCCCCTCGTCACTTTCCAAACCGTCGTTGTTTTCCGCGCTCAAGGTCTTCCGCTGGAACCCTCATAAATCGAAAATGTCCTTTTCAAAAAGGAGAAAAGTGGACGCAGAGTGTCGAGTTTTCCAAGAGAAATGGGACACGTTCCTACTCATTCACAGAAGCGAGTGGGAGACATCCAACTTGAAATAATCGATTTGCAGTGTGACGCAGATCTAAAGGACACATTCGCCTCAGTGGGCTTGGGACACTTTTTTTTTTTAAATCAGCATCTCTTGCCAGGACTCCCCAAATTAACAGCACTGACTGCAAACGTTTTGTGCATGTTTGGGACGACCTACCTTTTGTGAACCAAGTGTTTCTCTGTGATGAACATCAATAAAACAAAGCTGCGCTCAAGGCTGATATTGATGCACTTGTGCAAGCCAGCAGATGCCAACTGATGCCAGCAGATGCCAACAGATGCCAAGCCTCCGGAGCAAAACAATAAGTGAACTGCTGAATATGCGGCTTCAGACACCTTTTGCACTCTGAGGAATAGAGCACTGTGAATACTATCTGTGGTATTTTGTGCAACATGAAGTAGTTCAGCAGCTTCACTGCAAATGCGTTTGGTGGAATCCTGTTGTTCACCCACTGCCACACTATGTTTATGTATAAGGCAGGTACTTCAATCGTAAAGTTCAATTTGATATTTTTCAGTTCCAAATTCCTGTGGCAGCTAAATGTGTTGTGCCTTTGTAGATCCACTGTGATCGGTTGCGCTGCACATGTGTCCCATGATAAAACTCGGGCATAGTATTATTATAGTTGCACTTCTTTTCATTAAGAAGTCTCAGGTCGTTCCTAATGTTTTGTTAAAAGGATTGTTTCTTACATATGTACATTTTAATAATGTACGTACTGTACATTACGGCCCACTTGAGATCAAATTAGGCGGCATGTGGCCCCAAAGTGGCCCCAAGTTTGACACCCTTATTTGAATAAAGTTGTTTAAAAAAAAAAAACCAATAGCGCAGGACGACACAGGAAGTGCCGGGCTGTGCTTCCTTCCTGACGTTGGCGTCAGTAAAAAAAAAAAAGGCGGGTAAAGGGTAATAAGGAGGGCCGTGTTTCAACTTTTGTAACCAATTCTTTTTTTGTCAGCCGCGGGACAGTCGACGGCAATGGCGTCAAAAAGAGGGGCGCTCATCGTGCTGGAGGGGGTGGACAAGGCCGGGAAGACGACGCAGTGCCACAAACTGGTCCAGGCGCTGCACCGGAGCGACCGGCCGGTGGAGGCGATGAGGTTCCCCGGTGAGTTTTGTCCTGCTTGCCGCCGCCGCAGCTGCGGCCCGGGCGCTCGCGTCAGCCCCCCGCGCAGCTGCAGTATAACCGCATCAACACTGTGTGAGACTGACGTGCTGCCCCGCGCTGTGGTTTCTTGGGACCAGACAGGACCACGACCATCGGGCAGCTGATCAGCGCCTACTTGGAGAAGAAGAGCGACTTGGAGGACCACGCGGTGCACCTGCTGTTCTCCGCCAACCGCTGGGAGCTGGTGTAAGACTCCCGCTTTTATTGTGGCGCAGAAACGCTAGCAGCGCTTCACTTCGCAGCATTTGTAACAGCGCTTTCCCCTCCTCGCGGCAGACATTTTGACAGGCGGTGGCTGACAAAGCACCCGCGTGTAAATAATAACATTAACTATGGCCGCTTTCCACTTAGCGTCCGCATGTTTGGTGTTATTTATTCCGACAACCATTTCCCTTTTGCCTCCTTTAGCGGCTCAGCTCTCGCTCTCTCAGCTCTGCTCACGGCAGCACATTTTATGACTGGCAACATGGCAGCCATGCGGCCAATCACATGTGAGGATATAGGATCATACCATTATGTGAAAGCAGAGAGGGGGGCAAACGCTCCATGTGACCCGACCCTTCAGTTAGTGACTGAGTGAGACAGCAGACAGCGGCGAGGAGCAGAGTGCGTCGCAGAAACGCGTAAATATGAACGAGTGTTATGTTCATTTTATTTAGTGCAATTAAAGGTTTGATTGAAATATTAAACAAAAGTAAGAATGCCTGTTTCGTAACTGAACAAATGCACAAAATGAGGCAATTATAAGGCTTCTCCTAAAAACACTGAATGCAGGAGGGTTAATCGACACACAAACCATTCACATTTGCCAAGTTGGGCTAAAATATGAGGCTACAAATGATACTAAATTAAGAGCCGTTTGGGAGCCGAAAGAGCCGGCTCTTCTTTGGGAGCTGCGCCAACAGAGAACTTCCCGTCACTGCCGGGCAAGCAAATCCCAAACGTTTAGCTTGCTGTTCAGCTGACTTCCGTGGGCGGGACCTACGCTGAAAGACACGTTTCTATTGGCGATTCGTGATCGGAGTGACAGCGCGGCAAAATCAGCGGTCAGTTTAATGAGGAGGGGGCGTTTCGAACTCCCATGGAGGAGGTCATTTTGCACCTATTCTGTTTGACTGTATAAAAGACACAAGTGTGCCGCCCATATGTTGTGTACACAGGGTTTCGCAAAAGAAATGGGTCCGAAACTGCCGATGCCTCTCAGCGTCTCTGGACTTTGGAATCACTACACACAACAACATTGGCTAGTCAACATAGAGATCCAACCCTGAAAGATGGACACCACCAGGTCTCCGGCACCACCAGTAAGTCAACAAGATCCATAAACTTGTCAGATTTAACATGAACTTTTTTGGAGAGGTTTAGAAATAGTTCTTAATAATGGGCCTAGTCGTGTAGCTAATTCTAGCGTAGAGTAAACTTGAACCAATCCTTGGATGGGATGGGGGTAACGCTAGTGTTTCTACTCACTATGTACAGTGGCAAGAAAAAGTGAAAACCTCCAAAAAGGTGGATTTTAATTTTTTTAACGATTCTATAGTAGATTTACTTTGATGTTTAGGTCATTGTCATCTACTGAGCTTCAGCTGGCAGACAGCCACTAAGACGGCCACATCCATTTGTAGACCGTTTGTCGGACTGTGGACTGATGAATATCTCAGCTCTGGGAGATTACTTTGTAACTCTTTCCAGCTTGATGTAAATCAGCAATTCTTGATCGCAGGTCTTCTGCGATCTTTTTCTGCGAGACATGAGTCACATCAGCAGATGATGCTTGTGAACAGCAAACTCAAAATGTTTGAGTGCTCTTTACAAGTCAAAGTAACTCAAACCTCCAACCTGGTTTCACTGATTGGACTCCAGGTTTGCTAACTCCTGACTCCCAGTTAGCTTCTGTTCAAGTCTCGGGGTTCAAATACTTTGTCCAAGCTACACTGTGAATGTTTGAATGATGTATTCAATATGGACAAGAACAATACAATAATTTGTGTTTCGGATTGTTTGTTCATTATTCTAACTCGGATGGTCAGACCATATTTTATGACAAATTTATACATGTAATTCCAAAGGGTTCGCTTTTTCTTGCCACTGTGTATATATACTCTATATTATATACTATATTTTCTTACTATTGGAAACAATGTTGTTACCCGACTAGGACGGCCCATTATTAAAACATATTTCTAAACATTGTTTTTGTATCTTTTCAGAACAAATATTACATCTGACAGCAGTTTTATGTATTGTGTTCACTTACTGGTGGTCCATCTACACGGCTGTATGTTGACTGAGCGCGATGGTTGATTGACAGTGTTCACTTGCTAACCTTGTGCATAGCGATTCCAAAGGCACTGATTGGTCAGAAGCTGGAAATGTCGCCCTCCCTCCCTTGCAGATAACCTGTTGCTTTTGCGAAACCCTGTGTACAAAACATACCACACCGTGAACCTGTGAAAAGGCCGCAAGCATGCCAGCCTTGTAAAACATAAAATGCCCATTAGTTTTCTCACTTTGTCACAGACTAAGGAGTACTTTCACTGGAGGTTTATTTTCAGATACTAAACAGAACAGACTCCAATGAATGTGGAGTTATATCCCTGTCTTTAATCAAGAGCATGCTCTTTCAGTTTGAGAGCATACTTTATTAATTTCATCTTCAGATTTTGTGCTCACACCAAAATAACACTTGCTTGCACTTGGATTTAAGCTGTTGGATTGTTTTTCTGTGCGCGCTGATTTTTCCTGTGTGCTTGGATTCTCTGTGTTTCAACACTATCAAAATTCATTCTCTCTCTCTCTGTGTGTGTGTGTAGACCATATGGGCGCTGGTATACGGTTATAACGCACAGAACTGAGTGATTGTACTTTTATTCATCTCCTGGAGTTGCTTGTATTAGCAATGATGCAAACTCCAAAATGTAGGGAAAAATGCACTTTTTTAAAATTTTGTTATTAGCCTGGACTAGCTTCCTCGAGCCTGTATACATTATAGCCAGCATTTTCCTATGCAGTATAGTAAAAATTCTAACTACAGGCCTCTAATGAAGAAGAAGCTGGAGCAAGGCACCACTCTGGTAGTCGACAGGTATGCCTTCTCTGGAGCTGCTTTCACCAGTGCCAAGCCGGTGAGTCTTCTCTCAGCCTTCTTAAATGTCATCCACCAGATGGTGGTATTGTGTGTTTTTGAGAGGAGCAACAGTTTGTCATGTTCATCTCCTTCAGGGTTTCTGTCTGGATTGGTGCATGAAACCTGACGTGGGACTGCCAAAGCCAGACCTGGTTATGTTTCTACAGCTCAGTCCGGCTGACGCCGCTCTCAGAGGCCAGTATGGAGAGGAGCGATACGAGACCAGCGGTTTCCAAAGAGTGGTTCAACAGAGATTTCAACAGCTGATGACGGATCCTTCAGTCAACTGGCAGGTATGAGGCGGGGTCTGGATTGTAGATTTATTCCCAGGCGTCATTTAAATCCATATTAAACAGCGTGTGATCTAATCGGTCTGTTCCAGGTAATTGATGCTTCTCGGAGTGTTGAGGATGTGCACAAGGACATCACAACCCACAGCATCAATGCAATCAACAATATTCACAACATGCCACTTGGAGAGCTATGGAAGTGAACCTGAACCTAGCTGAGTGAAGCTGCTGAATGGAGGAGACAAATACAGTCTTAAGTTACAGAGGGGTCCCCCATAGGACATTTTTTATAAAAAAAAAATGTATTATACAGCAAGAGACAAATAACTTTGGTCTCATTTGAATTGTGCCATGAACCAAACCAATGTTTGACAATTTAAGACCATTTTTCAAGTCAACAAGTCACTATTTGTTGCAAAGATAGCCAAGTACCCTTTAGTTCTGTGTGAAACTACTCGGTGAACTACATCTCATCACCAACATGGAATCCAGCAACTCCTAGTTCTTTTATCAACCAGGAAGCGACTACATCGTGTGACTACATCCTGGTACCACACACAGGTATCGTAGCTTCAGTGGCTCTGGGTAGCTCGTGGAGAGAAATGTACATCACTTGCATGACTTGCATGTAGCCTTTCTAATAATGTATCTTATACGTCAGTTTGACAAACTGCGATGTTGTTGACTTGACAAACGTGTAATTCATGGCACAGATTGGATCCAAAAAATAATTTCTTGCTGCCGACTACCGTACCTGTTTGTCCCCAAAGTAATGTCCCATGGTGGTCCACCAGGAGGGATTTTGCCTCTTTATAGTTACTAAATGACTCTTCTGCACACTATGCACCCTTTTTTATTTTGACTTGTCATCAATTGATGGAAGAAAGGTGCATAAGAGAAATGCCTTAAATGCTGCGATTCAAATATCGCAGCATTCAAAAATTTCATACCATTGTCAAATATCATATTCTGACTTTATTTTGAAGGTTGTTTTTTTTTTTTTACCCTTACATGTTGTTCTTCCACCTGTCTGTATACCGTCGATTAAATAAATAATCAAAGGAACTAGTATGGTTTAGACTTGGCATGGGTACTTTGCATGAACAATTAATACAGCTTGTCTGCAGATTTGACTTAATTTGGTTTCATTACAGGCTGTTACAGACTTCAGTTATTGGTGACAAACCACGTAAGCCATTAGTGACAAACCGCGTAAGCCGTGGGCATCATGAGCCACTGTGTTTCTATACAACATAAAACTGTTATGGCAATTTAACTTATGGAGTCAAGGAAAGGCACCATATCACTTCAGAATAAACATTTAAAGTGTTAAGACTCAAATGGAAACGCATGTATGTGAAGATGTGCATACAGAATTGATCCTGAGCTGCTGCTACGGCTTCCACCAGGCAGTCTCAATGTTGGATACAGAGAGCATTCAGTGGCTGTTGAGAAGAACGCTGTGACACACACTGACTACACCATTGGAGCTAGATTGGCGTAAGAGGTCTCCAGTTAATGTCCATCCCCTCAGGCTTCCCTTCTGATACAGAGAAGAGACAGAGAATCGCTCGCCAACTGTCGAGAACAGTGAATCATTGTTCATGTGCTCCTCACAGGGAGAGGATCTCAAACTCCTCATCTTCTGAATCAAAGAACCGCTCCAACCTGTCCGAGTCTGAGAAGTCTGCAAAGTGAGTGTCAACACATAAAAAAAAAAAAAACACCCCCATTAAAATTATTTTTCATTAACTGAATATACTGTGCAAAGAAATAGGCATTTCGTTTACCAGGGGTAAGGTTAAGGGCGTCCACGCTGACCATGTGAGAGGGCTGACTGTCTACTAGTTCAAACATGGGCAGGCCCCCTCTGTTGCAGGACAGCTAGAAGAGAAGAACCACCATTTTATCATGTACCCATTCCTCGAACAGGAAAGTGGTGCTTTCTTTAACTTCTGTAGCTGTCAAACGAGCAACAAAAGAGCAGTGTTCGCAGAAACATACCCTTCTTATGCGCATACACCAGTCATCAAACTCGTCCTCTGTTCTGCAGAAGAAACCCTGGCAGAAACCAGAAGACAATTAGCTATGTAACAGCGTGTTACTGCAAACGTTTTCAGCCTGCTGAAATTCACACGTAACGAGCTTTTTAGTTTGAGATCCAAAAGCTCAGTGCAATAAAACCCTCGCTGGCATTCCTACCGCTGCGATGGATGGGTCCAGTTCACAGATGTGCATGCGACAGGGTGGGTGCTGACAATGGTAGGTCTCGTCGGGGACCTGGCCGTCTTCACACGGCTCCACTGCCGGCTGAGTGGTGTGCGGGTCTAAGTAGATGAGTTCCTCTCCTGAAGGAAAGACAAGCATGTTGATGAGACTTTTCTCTTGGTGCAAGTCGAATTAATATGGTGAGCATGGGTGTGCGGTGCACATTTTGAGTGTTTATTTCACAAACACGGAGACTAGACATACCGACATAACCAATGAAGTAATGGGCACTGTTGGGTTTTCCCCCAATAACACCCAGGGACTGAGGCAGCATGAAGCATTGCTGTGAAAAGAGACAAGAGGGTTTATCTCACCCCAGCTGTAGCTGACTTTGCCTCAGTGGTGATATAAGTGCCAGTTTTCATACATATTTTATCCAATTTCCAACAAACAAATAACATTACGACCATTTTCCAAACCATAACATTTGTTTTTTTAATTATTAGTGTAGGTTTAGTCGCTTAACACTTGCAAGGAGGTTGACGTAGAACCAGCACACTACAGTGTCTTTGTTTTAGGCTACACATGAAACCAGTGTATATCTTGATATTTACTTTGCATAATTCATATACTAGAAAATGGTTTAAATTGTGAAGCAATTGTATGCCAACCAAAGAGATATAAGCGCAGAGGTTTTGCAGCTATGTGTGTGACGGCATGTAGATTGGTGCAAATAAGCATGCAGGGGTCTCTGCAACAATCCATCACAGTGAACATCAGGCCCTCATTTATATTTATTAAAGTAACCTTGCTATTGTGAGACAATGACAGCAGGAACTCTGAAGTCTGCACTGCATCGCCACACAAGGGTAAAGTAATTTCGACATTTAATAACACACTGAAATTAATGGGGGGTGAAAGAGGAACTTTAGAAAATGTTAAAGTCAGTGTTTCTTTAGTTGCTCCTGCAATTAGGATTGACTGGAATGGAGAGAAGAGATGGAGCTGGTGGCCATGTTTAACGTATGGTCTACATGCAGGTTCAGAGGTATGTCAAAATGTCAAACGGTGACTTCTCATTTTGTAAATCATGTTCCAGTGACAACCCCCCATTTTTTGGGATATAAAGGCCATTACCTCCCATACAAAACCTCGGAGAAAGTGATTGTTTTGATATATATATATATACACACACAACGAGAACATATACCTTGAAGTACCTCACCTTAAGGGTTTCGATGTAGGCCTCATTTATATCACTCAGGCCCAGCCTGAGGGGGATGAGCAGGACCAGAGGCTTCCAGAGAGCCGTCTCCTCCTCAGCCAGGGCACACGCCCCCTCCAGGCAGCCATTAAGCTCCCCGACTCCCTCTGGCCCAGCACAGGCTCCTGCCATGTCCAGCCACGGCATACACAGACGCTCTGCGGTGACAGAAATGAACACAAAGTTACTGAAAAATGACTCGTCTTTGCTGGAGAAGAAAAAAAGAAAAGCATGTTTTAGATTCAGTTTGTGGCCTACATTAAGAATTTCACTGTACTGGATTGCATTAGGTCATGCTGTAGACTCAAGCCAATAAAGTAAAATACTGACCACTCAGCGATTTTTTTTTTTTGGTTTAATCTAATTAAGACAGCAACCCATCTAATGGAAGCTTTCCATTTAAAGACCTTTTTTCTCTCTCTCCTTTGTATATGTGCTTTATACCGCTCCATCCCAACATCCCCTCCTCCCCCACCACAGCCAACGGGTCTGTGGACGATGCAGTAAACATGGCCCTACACGTCATCCGGCCTAGACTCCCCAGGAACCTATGCAAGGATCCTATTTGTGGATTTTAGCTGCGCCTTCAACACCATCATCCCAGCTATGCTGCAGGACCAGCTCTCCCAGCTGAAGGTTCCTGTCTCCACCTGCAGGTGGAGCACAGACTTTCTGATGGACAGGAAGCAGCATGTGAAGCTGGGGAAGCATGTCTCTGACGCCTGGTACATCAGCATCAGTTCCCCTCAAGGCTGCGTCCTTTCCCCCCCCTACACCAACAGCTGCACCTCCAGTCATCAATCTGTCAAGCTCCTGAAGTTCGCGGACGACACCACCCTCATTGGGCTCATCTCTGGTGGGGATGAGTCCGCCTGCAGGTGGGAGATTGACCATCTGGTGACTTGGTGCAGCCTGAGTGACTCTCCAGTCAGCACTGTGGAGTCCTTCTGCTTCCTGGGCACCATCATCAGCCAGGACCTCAAGTGGCAGCTCCCTCACCAATAAAGCGCAGCAGTGGATGTACTTCCTGCGGCAGCTGGAGAAATTCTGCCTGCCAAAGACGATGATGGTGCACTTCTACACCGCCATCATTGAGTCCATCCTCACCTCCTCCATCACCATCTGGTACGCTGCTGCCAAGGACAAGGGCAGACTGCTGCGTATCATTCGCTCTGCTGAGAAGGTGATTGGCTGCAATCTACCTTCCCTGGAGGACACCACCAGGACCCTGAGGTGTGCAGGAAAGATTGTGGTTGACCCCTCTCACCCCGGACACAAACTCTTCCAATCGCTCCCTTCCGGCAGGAGGCTGCGGTCCATCAGGACCACAACCTCACGCCACAAGAACAGTTTTTCCCATCCGCAGCTGGCCGCATCAACAAGGCCGGGACCCCTCTGGGACTTGGACACTAATAGCCCCATAACCCCCCCGCTCTCAAATGTATAGCGCTCATATTCATATTATTGTACAGTTTGCTTTCTTTTAAATGTTCTTATTTTTACTTATTTTAGAGTTCTTAAGTTTTTATGCACCAATTCACCACAGCACATTCCTTGTATGTGAAAACCTACTCGGCAATAAATATGATTCTGATTCTGATGTGCACATCGACAAGTACCAATATACTGTTATGCCTCCAACTCACTTTTGTATTTATATTAACATTTCATTTTCACCCAGAAACTGTCCTGTAAT
The DNA here is from genome assembly GCA_036023855.1 of Gadopsis marmoratus. Taxonomy (NCBI): domain Eukaryota; kingdom Metazoa; phylum Chordata; class Actinopteri; order Centrarchiformes; family Percichthyidae; genus Gadopsis; species Gadopsis marmoratus. The sequence goes on along the minus strand of JAVQJF010066271.1, from coordinate 2,888 downwards.
AAAGAGTGTTGCAGGGATTTCTGTAGGCCAACCCAGAAGTTAGCATCGCCCTGGTTCCCTCGACAAAAAGCCAGTGGGATTTTTCCTTTGGATTATTGCAGCAAATAAGTTCCATGGCAAACAAACGTTTATGAGACGTACACATTTTGTCCAGCAAAATAATCTTCACAAATGAACACCTCTTTGATGATTTTTGAAGCGTAAATGCTATCATTAGGCTATAAGCTGCACCATGTTCACATGACTTCTATGTCCCCACCACTGAGCTTCAAATTTGTAATCTGATTGTGCGCAAGTACAAAAGCCTTTGGGAAAGTTTGAGTTAGAACAGAATAACAGAGGCTGTAAAGGCAGACGAGTAGATGAGTTTCTGTGTTCGGTGTGACGTTTAATGTCCCTGACAACTTATGGAGTCTCATTTAGTAACTTGTTAAAAACCTACTTTTTTAAGATGCGTAAAAGCTTCAAAATTCACAAGTTGGGTATTTATTGAACTATTGTCATGGGAAAAAATGTGAAAATCTCTTAAGCTTGTGTTAACCACAGACCTTATTTCAGGCTCTAACCAAAAACCCATTCACTTGGGAGACGAGGGAACCAGAAGTACACAAATGCTATCTAATTTCTGGGTTTTGGACTCATTCCTGCAGAGGCTATAGTAGGTTTTAGCTTTAGCTTACAAGTACTGGGCTGATATTAACCTACTGATGCTAATGAATGATGGGGGGGGAGGCCACTCAAACACAAAGCTGTTGCACTCACTGATCTCCTCGATGACCACAGTGTTGTCCATCGCCACGTGTACAACTAATCTGCTCCACGTATCAAACACTGCCAGCTTCCTGAAAGCAAGACAGCACACTGACACAGTCAAACTTGTGTGTTTTACCAAATTGGAAAGACATTTGTTGAAATAGTTTAAATCCTCCTCAGTGTACAGTATCTTCCATGTCTCAAGAAGGGCATCGCATCGTGCATGGTATCGTGCTCGGGAAAGCGTGGCGTGATGCACATTCCTACCGCCACTTTCACACTATTACACTATTACGCAGGTTGACAGTTGGTAGCACTAATAAAATAAAGGGTAACTAGTATTTTTAAACCTAACAATAATCATTAGTTGCAGCCCTAAAATATAAAATCTGGAATACTTGTAGCTTCTTTACAGTACTTACTTTAGAACCTGGGCGACTGTGTTTGGTCCATACCACTGGCCAATAGGCTTTCCCTCTCCAACTCCCATTTGGGCTGCAGCATTTAGGAACAAACAAACAATTTTATGTTAATTTATTTAGCTCTGACTGAGGTGAGTCCTTGATATAATTAGTAAATGTTTCACACTCACTACTTACCAATTTGATGGATGGAATAATAGCTGTCTTTTTTGTCAATGAAGGCGTTGAGAATACTTATGTACTCCTCTCTTTGTTTCTGGCCTCTGGCCCATCTCCAGTCTGAGAACAAAAAGACAGTTATCAAGCCTGTGTAATACAAGCTGTTTGGTATAGTCTACTCTCTGGAGAAGAGCTGTTAGTGCCATACAGTGACATCTGGTTTCATCTATGTATATCTAAATCTATCTACAATGAAGGGAGAAATCTATTTCTTTGGTTTCTTAAAGTTGTTTTACCTCTGCCTAAATGTCTACACGCCAAGGCCTCGCCCAGGATCATCTGGCCGCACCGTAACATACATCCCCATCCTGTATCCGACGTCGGCCCTGTCCCTCCTGTAACACATTCAAGAATCATGCATGAGATCCCCTTTTTGTAATTAGATGTGAAAACCCAGACGACTCAAATCCCCAAACTCATCAGGTTTAGTTGCGGGGCTCAACTAAAACACACACGACTTCACTTACCAATTGGTGGGAAGTTTTTTCTGTATGTGAACCACAGCCGTGAAGTGACATCTGATAAAATCTCATCTTTTTCTACACGAAGACCAGAAATCGCCACGTTACATTACATCCACAGGGTATAGAATATGATTCTTAATCATTTAAATACTAATTTCTCTCCCGTCTCACATACGCGATATATTCCACAGTCTTACCTGTGAGTGCATTGTATTCTTTCCCTAAGACCCACACAGGCTCTGAGGTCTCAGGGAAATCTTCAAACTCTCCAAAGCGAAGTGTGTCGTATGTCAAGGTAGCTGCAAAAGAGGACTAGAGTCAACTGTAGGTCTTACAGTTACAGGGGAGAAACTGCTGGTGGTCAGCCACGTTGATGACCACTAAGCACTTGCTGCAGCTAATAAAAAATGAGGCTTTAATCAGTCAGCGAGGTAAGATGGAGTATCCATTAGCTGCTTCGGATGGAATTGCAGCCACTTCCAGGAAGGATGGTCTATATAAACGCATCTGTAAAAAGTGCCTGGGATTTTAAAATCTTTGTTCTTGGAGATTAACCTGGGTCTCATTTTATATGCAAGGGGGGCGAGTGAAGGAGGAATCTCACCGTATAAATAAATAAAGTATCAAGTTTCAACTTCCTGCCAAATCCATTTCATAGTGAAACCAACACAGTCACAAACACGGCTGACAAAGGAAGGACAAGCGGAAGCTGTTTAACGGGGCTGCTCCAGCAATTTAGCATCGTACTTAACTTATGTTGGGAGACTTGTGAGAGCGAGTACAGCAGAGGCCAAGCTATAAAAAGATGCTTTAGTAAACAACTACTGAATCCTACACTTCCCATAATGCACCTGGATACTGTTATTTGCTGTGCCCTGACCCTCCCTGCCTGGCAAAGTGTCCACAAAGCCTCAATATATGCAAATTGTACAACTGTCTGAACCTTCCAACTTATTTTTAGTTTTTTTAATTATTATTATACATATACATAATATCATTATGTCTATTTTTGTTTGTTATTACACAGTTA
>JAVQJF010066268.1:0-32915 GCA_036023855.1 Gadopsis marmoratus | reverse complement strand
CTCTCTCTCTCTCTCTCTCTCTCTCTCTCTCTCTCTCTCTCTCTCTCTCTCTCTCTCTCTCTCTCTCTCTCTCTCAGTACACATGAACAATAAATCTTCCTCAAAACCTTACAGGGATTCTGCTATTTGCAACACAGTATAGAAAAGCAACAACACAGTGTATAACACAACATTTTTAGTGAAAAGATGAGTCACATTTGACTTTAGGCCTAAGGTCAGCTCATATAAAGTGCATAAACAGAGTTTTTCTGTGCCTACACCCTACTCCATCCTCACGCTTTACTTGGGTCAGTGGTTATATTAATGGGATACCAGAACGTTATTTTAATTTGAAGAATGGGACACATCACACATTACCGGTGCAAGTGTTTAATATTTGATCACTGAATGAAGCTTTAGACAAACTGAAACCTTGGCAACAGTCTCACCTTCAGTCTCAGAACTGGAAACTAAACTTTCTGCAACTTAATTAGCACCCTGTTTAGTTTCAGACCATGTTAAGGTTCTAAATTGAGGCAGGTGAAGGTGAGAACTGCCAACGTTGATAAATCGAAGCATCTTTTTTTTGTTCTTTCTATCATTCTTACTCTCTCTCGCTCCTCCTCTATATTTGTTATTTTCTCTTTTCCTTTCTTTGTTTGGGTGTACGGTGATCACAGCATGGGAATCGTCCTCCTCACTTGTGTCCGTGATATGACTTCTGTCTATCTTTCTGTAGATGTTTTTTTTCCTTCTCTAACATTCTTTTTCGTCTTGCAGGTTCTTGGTCAGCTTCATGGTGGATGCCCGCGGTGGTTCCATGCGAGGTAGCCGCCACAATGGCATGCGCATCATCATCCCTCCCAGGAAGTGCACGGCGCCCACGCGCATCACCTGTCGCCTGGCCAAAAGGCACAAGCTGGCCTACCCCCCACCCATGGTGGAGGGAGAGGGGCTAGTCAGCCGGCTGGTGGAGGTCGGACCAGCTGGGGCTCAGTTCCTCGGGTAGGACGCTTCTTTCGCTTTCTTTTTCCTATGTTGATGAGTTGCAGCTTTCAGCAGACCAGGGGGCAAATGAAAGAGGATATTTTCTAATGTCTCCTTAAAGTATTATGACTCAGAGTCAGTGGTCATGGATTGCCATTGCAGCTAATTAACAAGTAGTTATCATTAAACTAAAGAAAACATCTCAGCTGCCCTTAAGTTTAATTTACCCATTTCCTCAAACTGTGTTTCATTGTGTTGTATTTTCTCTTTCAGTCCTGTGATTGTTGAGATCCCCCATTTTGGCTCCATGCGGGGGAAAGAGAGGGAGCTGATTGTGCTGAGGAGTGACAATGGCGACACGTGGAAGGAGCACCAGTCTGACTGCAGACCAGAAGACCTCACTGAGCTGCTTGCTGGAATGGATGAAGGTAATGGAAAGGTTACTCAGCATGGTCTAATATTTACCAGCGAGAGTTAGTTGACTTCTTAGGTCTGAGACAACAACCATTAAACATTGCTTAAATTGAGATTCATGAAAGCAACATTTTCTGTCACAGAGCTGGACAGTCCTGCTGAGTTGGAAAAGAAGCGCATTTGCCGCATTGTCACCAGAGATTTTCCTCAGTATTTTGCTGTGGTGTCGCGGATCAAGCAGGAGTCTAACCACATGGGTCCTGACGGAGGCTTGCTCTCCAGCAGCACTGTGCCCATGGTTCAGGCCTCATTCCCACAAGGGGCGCTCACCAAGAGGATCCGTGTTGGCCTGCAGGTACAGCAGGACTCCTTGGATCAGCTCAAATTTGATCTGCTACATGACTCTGCTTTTTTTGTACTACTTATTATTTATTTATACCTGTCCTATTTTGGTTGAATATTTGATTCCGCATCACATGACTGGACCCCTTAATTTCGTAGAAAGTTCAGGAAAGTTTGACCGAATATTTCTCAAAGTTTAATCAACAAACAAACACTGAGTTGGCATCTTTGCTATTTCTCCGTCTCCCTGTGTTTAGGCCCAGCCTGTGCCAGATGACATGGCAAGGGCGGTGCTCGGGAACAGAGCCACCTTCAGCCCCATCGTCACCGTCGAGCCCAGGAGGAGGAAGTTCCACAAGCCTATCACTATGACGATCCCTGTCCCACCTAGATCAGCAGAAGGCCATCCCAGCGGGCACCGAGGCGACTCTGCGCCCTGCCTGCGTCTGCTCTGCAGCATCACAGGCAAGTAGACCTGTGGATAACTAGAGCAAAATAATACTGTAGCAATACCTCGAGCCAAACTGCTTCTGCAGGACTAGCTTTGAGTTTCATGTTATTTAATACGAATAGTTTGACAGTCATTGTATCTTTAGATGCTAATAAATATTATTTGTGACACCAGAAATAGTTGTTCATCCATTGACTATACATGAAACGTAGTTAGCAATTCAAGGTCACCATGAACTGAATAGCCGTGGGCACATCAGGCCTACTTTTGATGTCAAAAGCCACTGATCGATACTGGAAAGATGAAGAACAGAGAAGATAAAAGGATGGGGATTATGATAGCTAAAACGCTGGCTAGGCCGGAGAGGCAGTGAGCTCCTCTTTTGTTCCCTGTTTCATGCAGGAGGGACGTCCCCTGCCCAGTGGGAGGACATCACCGGGACCACACCACTGTCCTTCGTAACTGACTGCGTCTCCTTCACCACAAATGTGTCGGCCAGGTGAGACACATACTGTACACACACACACGACACAGTTTACAAATGTATTTTGAATGCAATATAGTGAATGAACCCTTACATAACTTGTTTAATACCCATGTCTTAATATATGTAAAGCTTCTAATGTTCTGTTGATTGTGTAACCAATTACTAAACTTTGAGTGCTGGTGCATAATGATGACTATGTCTCAATAATATGAATCAATAATCGATTAATTGTCAACACTTTCGTTGGGTTTTGGGCTGTTGGTTGTACAAAAGAAGATGTTTGAAGATGAGCCCTGGGAAACTATGATGGATATTTTTCTATTAACTAAACAATAAAATTATTTACCAAAAGAATAGACTGATTTATTGAGAATGAATTTAATTGTTAGTTGCAGCCCTAGGCCTCCCACTCAAGTAAAGTTACGGAACTTAAAATAGCCTAAAAATGGTGACGTGTGAGTGAAACAACGAGAAGAAGTGAATGTGAAAATCTATCGCAAGAAAAAAAGTCAAATTACTGTCACTTGAATCGACAGAATTCTACTCTCGGCAGCCGTTCCTTTTCCCTGACTTCCTGAATTTATTTTTCCGATCCTCTACATGTTATTGACTATAACCCATTTATTGAATTCATGAAGTGACTTGAAAGATAGATTTTCATTTGTTCAATGTGGCCCTGTATAGTAACACTTCCTTACACATTTACCCAAGTGGTACAAAGCCACCTCAAGCATACATTGAGTGCTGCCTGGTAATAGGCTGCTAAACTGACCTCATCAAGTGAACTTCTTGGTTGCATCATTATGTTACGTCACAACCTCTCATCCTAACTAGATTGGAATCATGTGGAGAGTGTGCAGCCTGATATTAACTGAGCACCTCTTGCTGTTTTGTAATTAGATTACTACACAGCTGTCATGTGTTCACCCTTCACAGAAATAACCCAGCTTGTTTGATTTTTTTTTTTTTACTGAAAATGGTCACTTGCACTGCAGTGATTCAGCCCTATGAAATGTGAGATTCAGAAATGGCTTAAATGCGCAGCGCTGGTGTAAAATATCCTCATATTAGGCAAATTGTTTTCTTGGCTGACTATCTTTTTTGTGTTGTTTTTTTTTCTTTTCCCCATCTCCTTTTCATTCGATCTCTCCTCAGGTTCTGGCTCGCAGACTGTCACCAGATTCCTGAGACGGTGGGTCTAGCGTCTCAGTTATACCGGGAGCTGATCTGCGTGCCGTACCTGGCCAAGTTTGTGGTATTCGCCAAGATGAACGACGCTGTTGAGGCTCGGCTGCGCTGCTTCTGCATGACGGACGACAAGGTGGACAAGACCCTCGAGCAGCAGGAGAACTTCGAGGAAGTGGCCCGGAGTAAAGATATTGAGGTGGGGTTGTGTGTTCATGGGAACAGACACTGCACTGCACTAGTCCAGTCTAATAAAGATTAAACTGACAACTTCATAAATCCATTATATGTTATTGAAATGCAAAAGAATATCAATTTCATCACCCTCAACTCAAGAATATTTAATTTTTGTAGGTTCTGGAGGGCAAGCCTATCCATGTGGATTGCTACGGCAACCTGTCCCCTCTTACCAAAAGCGGACAGCAGTTGGTTTTTAACTTCTACTCCTTCAAGGAAAACAGACTTCCTTTCAACGTGAAGGTATATCCCACCTATCACCCCCTCTCTCCACAAGCATTTACGCTCTGTTATTCACTCTCCTTTGTAAATGGGCCTTGCTGATTAAATTGTCAGAAATGATCGTCCTCTCCTAATCTCCGACACACATAGAAATATCAATTTCCTCTTGCTGTATCTGATGCATTGTCCGTAACAAGGTATCGTATTGTTTAATCAAGTGAAAGTGAACATTGTGATTCTCGCAGATTAGAGCTACAAACTCATTTTTTTGTCCTAGTATTTTGACATGCATGTTAACATACAAATTAAATACATTTTCTGCCTGTTACTTCCTTGCATCTATATACTGTATGACAATGTCCAGTTTTAGGAATGTGCAATAAGTTGAGGTAGAATCTTTGCAGGTTCCCTCTTGAACTTGTTTGTTACCGTCACCTCGTGATGCAGACCTTTTTGCTGTCTTCTACAGATTAGAGATATGGGCCAGGAGCCATGTGGCCGCCTCTCCTTCCTGAGAGAGCCAAAATCCATTAAAGGCCTTCCACAGACTGCCATATGCAATTTGAATATCACACTGCCAACCCACAGGAAGGTAGGCTCACAGTTTTTGAATAGTCCTATCTTTTAGGCCATATCATATCATATCATTTACATGTAATTGAAATTGATATACAGAGAGCATTGTTTTCCTGACATTAAGAAGAGCCATTTGAAGTTAATTTGGTCTAGATGTGACTGCCAGCTGCTTGTGTCTTTTATTAGTGTTAAATCCTGTGCCAGTCATAAGACCCCACAACGTACAGCCACACATGCACACTGTGCTTTGTTCTATTGCCTGGCTCACTGTGGGTACATACGAGTTATGCAAAAAAAAACAAAAACACATTCTCATTTGTTTGTTTGTTGTGGTGTTGATTGATCACAAGAAACTGAAATGATTTTGCTTTTGCTTTTGTTATTTTGCTGTTTTTTTTTTTTTTATTAATCCCATAGATTTTTTCTGATGCCTTTTGTTGTTTTCGCTGCTCCATTTTCATTCCCTGAATTTTATTTCCACCTTCCCGCTCACTATAACGTCCCTGCTCTCCATTGTCTCATCTCTCCCCTCTCCTGCAATGCATCTTGGAATACCACAGGATATGGAGTCTGATCCTGATGATGAGGTAAAACAGATTCTTCATCATCACATGGAACTGCTTCTTCTTTGTCATCCTTTCTGTTGGCTTACTGCAGATGCTGTAGTAAATATGCCTGTCGCTAATATTTTGTCTCTGTACAGTACCTTGGTGTGAAAGATGCTTCCGACTGCACGTTTTTTTTTTTTTTTTACACAGCTACGTCATTGCTGAAGTGACGCCATGTAGTGCATGAGTGGAAATGGCAGTTGTTTTAATCAGCAAGGATTTATTTATTGTTGTCTTCATCCCAAATCCAGATGAGCCGATTGCTGTGCCACGCCTCAGCTTGTTTTTCATCTCTGTCTTCCTTTCCATACATGTTCAACAGGAAATCACCATGTCTCCATCCTTACTATTAATTTATAGGACGTTTCGTACAGGACTATGGTATCTTTCGTCAGCTAAAGATGAAACCCTATTTCTTATTATTTGTCTACTTAGTCATTGTTTTGTTGTATTTGAGGATTCAGTTCTTCACCCTTGTCCTTGGCTTGTGTGTAACAGAATACTAACTCTCTCAGCTGCATGGCAAACCATTTATAGGACAGTTTAATCAAAGGGAGATGAGACTGTTTTTATTATTCAGTATTTACATTATACAGTATGTAGTGACCATGTGTGTTTTGTTCCATCTAGATAAATATCTTGACCCACTCGCCCTACAGAATTTTGATATTGGACAATTCAGCACTCAGATTGTTAAACCCAGCATTTTTGAATGTTCAGTTCCAACATTTTAAAAAAAAAAAAGGTTTGGATTATAGTTTCAAAAATCAACATTTATTTTCTGAGAGGAACACAAACTTCGATCACTGGCATGAAACATAGACAGTCTAGACCCTATTCATCAAGTCAACCTGCACACCTCTACTTTCCACCTTGTTACATAAAGGGCACCCTATCAACTGCATTGGCACTGATTGTCATGCACAATTATGTAATGCAGAATTATCCAATTTGAACATCATTCCTGGAAACTGGGCTGAAGATGTACCACTGTCCTAATATTGAATTTGACAGCAGTACCACTATTATTGTAATTTTAAGAAGGTGTACCATGTCACCACATTTGATGATGAACTGAGGAACACGTCTTCATGATAAGAGGATATGCATTTAACATACCTAACTGGAAGTTAGATTTCCACCATGCTTTCCACTTATTGGAGTAGGCCAAACAGACAAAGTTAACAGTATGTTGTTTGGCATTGAGAAATGCAGTGAGTGAAGAGACACAGGCAAACAGTCCATTACTCCCCAGAGTAGACGCTACAGTACACCTGCAGTGCCTCCTCGTGCCAGTACTAACAGCATGTACTGATTCACTAAGAACAGGACAGTGTTCGTGCTCTGCAGTATCTAAGTTAACATTATTATATAAACATAATTCTGGTAGATTAGAATCACATTTCTCCATATTTTTATGTTAAAGCATCTTTTGTTCTTTTTTGTTTGTTTCAGACTGAAAAGCCAGAACGACGTCATACCTTTGCCTCCTTAGCTTTGCGTAAGCGCTACAGCTATTTGACCGACCCAGCAGCGAGTGAGTTTCCCATTTTTACTTGCACAACATTTTAAATTGATTTCAGATATTTATGTGATTATAATCAGTTTTAGTGTCTAAAGGTCCCTTTTATACAGTGTACATATTTTTTTCATATACCCATAGAATAGAAAGAGATCTACCTGACAAAACATGTTCATCATGTCAGCCCATTCTGTTCACCTGACTCATACTCTTTGATCATCTGTCATTCATCAAACATTTGCATGGTTTACTGTGTGTTACGCTTTGCTTACCCACCCCATGTTGACAAAACGTCTCCCTGTTTCAACTGTTGTTATTTTACATTTGTCGAAACACTGGGCATCAATGTCTGTCTGTTCATTTATCATTTGAACAAAAAATGTTTTGATTCATGTTGAATAAAAATATTCTTTTGAATTGTTCTCATTCATTTTAGTGGCCATTTCACTCTTATTGGCTTTCTGATTGTGTGCGGCTGTGTATATTAATGTGGTAACAGGTTGCACTTTACATTAATTAGCAAGCATTTCCCTACAATATTACATTTTTGTCATTTACAAAATATTCGTATACATTTCCATTTAACCATTATATATTTTAGGCTCAGTTTCCCTACTGCATTTTGTGTATTATCAGGATAAAGCAGTATTATTCTAGCCTTGTCCATCTGAGTCTTTTGTCGAAAATATATGTGAAGATGTTGTTAACAATCATTCGATAACATATAAAATATTCTTATAGCTATGACTTAAGACAGTTTGAGACAGTTTACTTAAATTGCAGTGCATACTGGACAGGCATGAGTGGCTGATTTACTGTAACTTTTTTGTAAAGTGCAACCTCATATTTTATGTCATGACCAAACAAGTAAAGTGATATTTTTTTTTATTAATGGTATACACTTGTGGGGTTATCTCTGGCATTGAAAATGAACCAAGTGAAAGGATAAACACATGTCAATCAAACATGTACAGTAAAAGGCACTGTTGCAAGGAGGCAAATGGATAAAGCACATCAAAAGTCAATGGAATTGTATTTTTTGGTTATGTCTTTTTTAATCAACTACTGTATGTCAAGCATTTTTGTTCCTATACATCCTCGATTCTTTATCAGGTGTATTTTGTCATTAGTCATTGGTTTTAGACCACCATTTGTCATATCATCCTGGGTTTTTGAATAGGGCCCTTTCTTACATTTCATATGTAAAATTTTGTCATGTTGCTGTGAATAATGTTGTTTCTGACTGACTCAAATTTCTCTTTCTGGTTTTTATGTTTTATTTCAAATTATTTTACGTTACATTTTATGTTTACTTCCTTATTGTTTTGGTTTAAATTATTGTTGAAGAAACAACTGATCGAAGCTCGCCGAGAACACAGCCTTCTAGCTACCCTCACAAACCTGTCTTTTCAACAAGATCTTATCAGGCGTGGTCGCCTGTTCCTGTCGCCGTCCCTGGCCAAGCCAAGTCTGGGTTTGGCTCCCTCTCCAGTTCGTCATCCAACACGCCTTCTGCCTCTCCATTAAAGTCTGTCTGGTCCATCAACTCTGCCTCCCCCATCAAGACCAACATCCCCGGATCACCTGCCTCTTCAGTAAAGTCAGTTGGTGACATGGCCTCTCCTATCCGATCTTACAGAACCATCTCCTCTCCAATAAAAACTGTAGTCCAGCAATCCCAGTACCCAGTACAGGTCAACCCCAGTCCCCTGGCGTCACCAGGTAAAACTGCCCCAGATCCTAACTCTATGAAAGGATTGGCAGCATTGTCTGCTAGGACCTCCCCTATAACGGTCTCTGGAGGAAGCACTCTTCTTGAGAGAACATCCATAGGCATGACCCCACCAACGTCTCCCAAATCTTCTCTGAGTATGTTCAGTTCACCTCTGCCATACAAGACCGTTATGGGGGGCTCCAGTGGCACAGTATCTTCTTCCTCACCCATTAAAACAGTCCCTGGTCTCTCCTCTGTGCGTTCCTTTGCTTCAGATGCAGCTGGCCCTGCAAGAAACCTTTTCTCCTCTCTTTCATCACCACTTAAATCCAACAACTCTCCAAGTGCTGCAGCTCTGATCAATGGAACTGTGTCGCCTACACAGTACCGCTCTTCATCCCCAACATCTCTTCTCGCAAGCAGTCTGCAAGAGAGAATTCAAGCAACCACCAATGCTGCAACTACAAGTGTCAATGCAGCCTTTGATGAGGTTGAAAAAACATTTAATTCCTGTTCTGCAGGCTACGGCACATTGAAGTCCCTGTCCTCTTCTGCATCCTCCTCATATCAGTCCATTAGATCATCAGCTTCTAATTCCCTTTACGCCTCCCTAAGATCCCCGCCTAATGCCACCACTGCTGTAACATCCAGTACAATGACTGTTCCAGTGTACTCTGTTATTAATGTGCTGCCAGAGCCCCAGTTTAAAAAGTTACCTGAGGTGTCCAAGTCAGCTGCTGCCCTTCTGTCCCCACGGAAGACGGTGCATGCTGAGGCAAATGCTCAGATGCAGTCTTCCTTTGCCAGAACACTCTCTCCTATCAAAGCTCCTCTTTTTTCTGCTGGCCTGAAATCAAACACTGCATCGCCACTGTCATCCAGCCAAGAGATTCTGAAGGATGTGGCTGAAATGAAAGAGGACTTGATACGAATGTCAGCCATTTTGCAGACAGACCCAAATTCTACAGCCAATAAAGGATTTCAGTCTGATTCTCCCAAAGAGGCTAAGATAGAGGACGAGGAGCCGTATAGGATTGTGGAAAAAGTAAAACAAGATTTGGTAAAAGTGAGCGAAATCCTTACTAAAGATGCTGTGAAAGATGGTAGGGTTTCCCTGGCAAGGGGTTCTTTGGATGACATACACTTCTCAAAAGTACAAGTTGAACAACCACCAAGCAACTGGAGCTATCCTCCAAGATATGAGACGGTGGTTCCTCAAGCCAAATCAAAAACAATACCAGATAGAGATTTCAATCTCTCCAAAGTGGTTGACTACCTGGTCAATGATGTTGGTAGCAGCTCTTTCTCCAAAACGCATGACACAAAGCATAAAGCAGAGGAGGGCAAGAGAGAAGGAGAGGGCAAGGAGAAGCAGAAACGTGTCCTAAAACCCACCATAGCAGTTCAGGAGCATAAGCTCAAAATGCCTCCTACAAACATGCGCTCTTCAGCTTCAGACAAAGAGCTCAGTAAAGTAGCAGATACGCTTTTTGGAGCAGACACTGTGCTAGACTCCCCTGATGATATCTCGCATGAACAGGATAAAAGCCCCCTCTCCGACAGTGGCTTTGAGACCAGGAGTGAAAGGACACCTTCTGCCCCTCAGAGTGCAGAAGGCATGGGCCCCAAGGCCCTTTTTCAGGATATCCCTGTTCCCCCAGTGATCACTGAGACTAGGACTGAGGTTGTCCATGTCATCAGGAGCTATGAGCCCCCTGAAGATAACAAACAACCTGCAATGGAGGATGCACATTCTGTCAGATTTATTGATTCAGATTCTAAAGGGCATCTGAATCAAGCTACAACAACTCCAGAACAGAATAAATGCTATTCAATAAAAGTCTGTCCTGATGAGGATCCAATGGGGAAAGGGATGAGGGTAAAGGAGGAGACTCACATCACTACCACCACCAGGATGGTGTACCACAAACCACCTGGCAAAGAAGCAGCATCAGAGAGGTGTGAGGAAACTATGTCTGTGCATGACATAATGAAGGCTTTTCAGTCAGGCAAGGACCCTTCTAGAGAGCTGGCTGGATTGTTTGAACACAAGTCTGGCAATGAGGACACATCACAAAGAGTCCTCGAGGACATCAACTCCAAACCAAAAGTTGAAAGAATAATTGAAGTTCATATTGAAAAAGGCAATAAAACAGAACCAACAGAGGTCATCATCAGAGAGACAAAAAACCATGCAGAGAAGGAAATGTATTACTACCCAGGGAATAGACAGGAAGAGGAAGAGCCTGAAGAATCACTTCCAATGTACCTCGACTCCCCCAGATTGAACACACCAATGTCACAAGAGGAAGATAGTCGCCCCAGTTCAGCCCAGCTCATGGCAGATGACTCTTATAAAACACTTAAACTACTTAGCCAGCAATCTGTAGAATACAATGAGGATGAATCATCAGAACTTAGGGGTGAATCTTACAATTTTGCAGAGAAAATGCTTCTCTCTGAGAAATTTGACCAGTCTCATTCTGACACAGAGGAATACCTGAGAGATAGGTCTCGCTTCCATTCGCCAGACAGGAGCAGTCACAGTGAGGGTAGAACAGTTGGACCAAGGACAGAGTATGTCTTTAGGTCGTCGAGAAATGTGTTTGACAAATCTGGAAGAATGGCCAATGTTGATGATAACTTTGACAAATTGACCCTTTTGCAGTATTCTTCTGAGCCTGGTAGCCCAAAGCAGTCTGTTTGGATGCGTGTGTCAGATGACTCACAGAGTAAACAGAGAGAACAGCTTATGTATGAGGACAGAGTGGACAGGACTGTAAAGGAGGCAGAGGAAAAACTCAGTGAAGTATCTCAATTCTTTCGCGATAAAACAGAACAGCTCAACGATGAGCTCTCGTCTCCAGAGAAGAAATCTCGCAGGCCAGACTTCAGAGAATCTCGATCAGGGCCCAGTTCTACACACAGCAGTCCAGAGAGGTCAGCATATAGGAATGGGGGTAGTGGGGAAGAATGGAGCAGGGAAAGGCTTAGAGACAGGTTCAGTTCCAGTGACAGGAAGTGTGCCAGCTTACCCAGCAGTCCAGAGAGGAGAGTATTGTTGCAGTACAGCGATTCAGACCCCAGAAAACAAGGAGATATTAAATCACAGGGAAGCACAGGTGAAAACCCTAAACCTTTTCAAATGTCTTCCTCCAAAGTCAGTGCAGTGAGGCTTAAGTTTGAGCAAGAGACTCAAAGGCAAGAAAGGAGTCATCAGGGTGGCCAAAATTCAAATCCTCCTATCAGGAAACTCCAGGAAAGTAAACTACCTGTGTATCAGGTGTTTGCTGGTTCAAACATTCCAAAAACACCAGACAGTCCGGGAAACCAGCGGAGATGTCTAGATAGTGAATCAAATAAGTTCTCACCCAAGCACGAGACTAGTGGAAAAGATCAGGAACAGAAAAACTTGTTCAAAACATGGGAGAGCCAAGAGTATGGGGACTATAAACCCCAATCTCCCAAACTATCTTCTTCTTCAATCCATGATTCTATGAAAGATGGCAATAATAGTGATTCCCAAACGCAAGAAACAACCAAGAAAGTAATTTACACAGAATTTGTTGTCCGAGAAAGTCCAAATAGCAATGATGGTCTAAAAAAAAACTCGGAATCACAAATTCCTGTAAGAAAGCCATCTAAGTTCTCCGATAATCACAAATCCACTGCTTCAAAATTAGATGCCTCTATTGAACCATTTGAGAGGGCAGGGTCTCATATACCTACTTTAGCTAGAAATCGGTTACACAGTAGCTCTGAATCCAACAAGTCTACTCGTGGATCATCAGTAGGAAAATCCACAGACTCATCAGACAGTAGCCAGTCAAATGTAGTGTGTAACGGTGTTGATAGTGACCAAGTAGAATATTTGGATCAAGTAACTCCCGTAGTTGTCACAGAGGGTTTCAAAGATATTAAACCCTTACCTGTGTATGTTAGCATCCAAGTAGGAAAGCAGTATGAGAAAGAAACAGCCTCGGGGCAGCTGGGAACGTACAAGAAGATAGTAAGCCATGAGAGTAGGACAGTGCATGAGACTAGGGGTGCATTTTACACTGTCAAGCAAAAGCAGTCTCCATCTCCTCAAGGAAGTCCAGAAGATGACACTCTTGAGCAAGTAACTTTCATGGACAGCTCTGGGAAAAGTCCTGTTACCCCGGAGACTCCCAGCTCAGAGGAAGTGAGTCTGACCTCAAAAACACCAGAATCTGTGATAAGTTTCATGCCTGGCATGCCAAGCCCTATCGCAGAGGAGTCTGAGGAGGAAGAAGGGAAGACGTTCATCTACAATGAGCCCTCAAAGGAAAAATCTAAGCCAGCTTCTTCAGAGAATCACTGTAAAAAACAGGATGCAGAGAGACAGAAGTCAAAAGAGAAAAGAGTGGCTTATATAGAGTTTCCACCTCCTCCTCCTTTAGAGGCAGAGCAGTCCGACCCTGAAAAAAGAGGGTCGTGTGCTTCTTCTGAAGCAGAGACAGAGATGATGGAGGTGAACCTCCAAGAGGAGCATGATAGGCACCTCTTAGCCGAGCCAATCATTAGGGTTCAGCCTCCGTCTCCTATTCCCCCTGGAGCTGATAACAGTGACTCTAGTGATGATGAGTCTGTCTTCCATCCCATCCCTATCAAAAAGTACACCTTCAAAATGAACGAGGAGGGAGAGAAAAACCCAAAACAAAAGAAATCTGAGAAAAACGGGAACAATAAGGAGTCTGGGATCAATGGTGTCGTAAAGGGGGAGGATGTTGACTTTGAACAAAATGGCAATGACCAGTCAATCACTGACTGCTCCATAGCTACCACTGCTGAGTTCTCCCATGACACAGATGCAACTGAAATCGACTCTTTAGATGGGTATGACCTTCAGGATGAGGATGACGGACTGAGCGAGGACCCTAAAACATCTAGTCTATCCAATGATGGAAAAACAGCTGACCGCTCATTTAGTCAGTCAAAGCTTGAAGTGATAGAGGAAGAGAAATGTGAGGAAGGGGGGGATAATGGAAAAACTAAAACCAGCACATCTTCAGTCAAAAGCAGTGGAGATGAAAAAGATTATACCCTCGAAGGAAGGCATCCAGATAGGCAGGGCTTTGCAGAAAACTACTTTGGCTACCAACTTGAAGAGGAGCTGAATTCAACCTTTAAAACAGTTGCCACCAAAGGCCTGGACTTTGACCCCTGGTCCACCAAAGGGGGTGATAATGAGGGAGTTTTTGAGTCCAAAACAAAAGACGAGGACCCCAAGCCCTTTGGTTTATCGGTGGAGGACAAATCACAGGCTACAACACCTGACACAACTCCCGCTCGAACACCGACTGATGAGAGCACACCGACTAGTGAGCCTAACCCCTTCCCTTTCCACGAAGGGAAGATGTTTGAGATGACCCGCAGTGGTGCTATTGACATGAGCAAGCGGGACTTTGTTGAAGAGAGGCTTCAGTTTTTCCAGATTGGTGAGCATTCCTCTGACCCTAAAACAGGGGAAAAGGGGAGAGGGGGCAAGATCCTGGGGGTAATTTCCTCTCAGTCAAAAGCAGGGGAGAGGGCAACAGTAGATGGGAATGTTATAGATACTACCACAGACAGCAGCACTACACCAACAACACCAGCAGCAACAACAGCAGCAAAATGCAGCCCTGCAAAGCCTGGCAATGACACTGGCTATACCGGTACCGATGCCCCCACCTGTGAAGCCATAGCTGAGACTGCCTCCTCATGCACAATAACAGCCTCTAAGGTTGATCCCAAATTACGCACTCCTATTAAGATGGGCATAGCTGCCTCTATAACTGTGAAAAAAGACTCGGGGGATCTTAGCGATTGTAAAGCTGAGATGTCAGAGGGTCAGATGGTGCCAGAATACATCAGTATAGAGGGTCAGTGTACAGAGAGCCAGTCTAGCAGAAACACTGAGCCCAAGGTAGAGAGAAGAGATTACCCATCTGAAAACTTCAACAACAACAATAACCTCGAGTCCTCCAGTGTCCAGGCCAACTACATTCAATGTGGTAGCGTGGTGTTTAATTTGCAGTCCTCCTCTGAGCCCACTCTTCAAAAGGCTAGCAGGATAGAAACACTGTGCTGTAGGGATTTAGACGAGAGAGTGGAAGTTCATAACAGCAATCAAGTGCAAGAGCAGAAGAGTGAAACAGTTAAAGAAAGTGAAGTGAAGCAGCCCAAGTCGAGGCTTCCAGTTAAAGCATCAGGGTGGTCATTTCACACGCAGGGAACAGCCATAGGCAAACAAAAGCCCAAACAAGCAGTAATGGTTGAGGTCAGGAAAAGAGGAGAGCCAGCCATAGCCAAAGTAGAGCCCAGGTCTAGAATACCAATCAAGGATATTAAAAAGAGCAGCCCTGCTGCCACAGCTAGCTCACTTGTTTCAGTTCGGGTTACCTCACAGCCAACAAGGGCATTAGACACAGACAGAGCAGTCATACAGTTGCCCTCAAGGCTACCACTGAAGGACAGGCATCAGGTCAGTAAAGTCACAACTGAGGGAGTTTGTAGACAGAACAGACAGGAGAACCCTAGTGAGGTTTGTAAGCGCACCATCGAATACTTTAAAGGCATTAGCGGGGAGACGCTAAAGTTGGTGGACCGCCTGTCAGACGAGGAGAAAAAGACGCAGACAGAGCAGTCGGAGGAAGACAGCACCTCCCGGAGCACCTCTCTGTCGGACGCCTCCCAGCCTTCCCAGCCCTCCCAGCCCTCCCGCTCATCCAGGTCTGGTAGAGGTTCGAGGGCTGAGGCCGGGGCCGCGTCCGTAAGGGCAAAGGTGGCGACGACGGACAGGGCCTCCGGCAGTGAGAGAAGCAGGAGGAGTAGGCGGACTGGTGGGAAGGAGGGCAGTCAGGGACTCACAGGGTCTCGAACGCCTCCCATCGCGGAGATCAAGCCTAGTTTGTAAAACTTTCACACTATGTTTAAAATACATCAATATATTTATATATTTCACTTTTAGTTGCATGACATCGTTGTGATCGTTTAATGGATTGACTGGAATGCCTGTGGCGTGTTTACATATTCTCTTCAGAACAGTAGCTGTCATTTAAATTTATTTTTTGTCATTGATGTACTGTGTACTGTATTGTCCTTTTGCAAGATTCTGTTTCCTCTGTTCCCCTCTTTCAACCCTTTTAAACCTCCGTATAGTAGAGTGAGCATGCCAGTAGTAGTGACTGGTCCACTGGCACATCCAGTTCCTTTTTTGATGACTCCCTGCTCTGTCTGTCTGTCTGTCTGTCTGTGCGGGGAGGCTATGACGTTATTGAAGTAGTTTGTTCTTACAGAATTTTTCATGTTTTCAATTGTCATTAAAAGTAACTAGTGTTGGCAAAGAACACACAAACGCGCCTTCGCATGTTGACATTTTAGATTCTAACATAGATCTTTCCACCCTATATTTGTATAACTATGAGTCTGTTGTTGAGAGTCATGTTATGCTTTGTTTTGTGTGGTTCTCATGACAGTTACTGCCTGCCTAGAGGATACATACCACAAACAGTCACAGAGCACCACTTACTCTATGAACATATTTAAGTTGTCCATAATGTCTCTAATGTGAAATATCCTTTTCTTGCCATCCTGGGGAAATAATTTAACCTATTACAGTAATATGCTAACGATTGAAATATAAATATTTTGAACACAACCTAGATTAATGTTGTTGATTCTGCTGAATAAGTGGCCAGAAAAGGAAAATGATGTACATGTTACTTTTTCTCTTACATTAGTGTATGGGGGGAGAAGAATGTGAATGGAATTGATGAGTCAT
Organism: Gadopsis marmoratus; assembly: GCA_036023855.1. NCBI lineage: Eukaryota > Metazoa > Chordata > Actinopteri > Centrarchiformes > Percichthyidae > Gadopsis > Gadopsis marmoratus. Next base: position 16,408 of record JAVQJF010066268.1, on the reverse strand, counting down.
TGTCATCTATCTTCCCAGGTCCCCAAAGTCCTTGTGAGCGAACAGACTTGCGCATGGCTATCGTTGCAGATCACCTGGGACTCAGTTGGACAGGTGAGAAATATTCTACATTGCTCTTTATCGCTCTTAATCCCTTTCTAACTTTATTTCTTTGGCCGAGTCGTTATCAAACCCTTTTATCTTCAGGCTAACGATGACTTACAAAGAATCTATGCCATTATAATGTAGCCCTGACTAGGATAACAACATTTGATAACAACAGAAAAGAATAAAACCTCCCTGTTACAGAAGGGCATTGAGATTTAAATGTAGTGATGAGACAACTGAAGTTATAAGGCGTTTTATTAATCAACGGATTTCAGTCATTTTGAAATACAAATATACTGTATGTATTATATATTACCCTCTGCAATCTGTATGTTTGTGGTGTGAATAACATGACACTTAATACTGTACATACAAGTTTGAATATTTATGTCTGAGTTGCTATCTATATCCCATCACAGAGTTGGCTCGGGAGATGAACTTCACAGTGGATGAGATCAACCACATCAGACTAGACAACCCCAACTCTCTGACAGCACAGAGCTTCATGCTGCTTAAGAAATGGGTCACTCGGGAAGGGAAAAACGCCACAAGTAAGACTACTTTTATATATGAAAATCTTACTTTTTGGTCTCCATTTCTCCTCTCTTTTTCACTCTTTTCAGCTGATTCAAGGCTGAAAAGTTCATCACCTTCAGAAGACGAACCACTTATCCTAGCTCACTAAAATTAAGTTTTTTTTCCACAAAGGTCTGTGTAGTCCATCTTAGTCGGAGTACCTTCTCTGTCTGTCTTTTCATCACATCTCATCTCTCACCTGTTCAGAAATCCTCAAGCATCAATCTGGACATGGTGTTTAAATGTAGGAACAGACGTATTGTGTTTATTGCCCCACCTACTTTTACTACTAATATTGTTTTACAAAATATATTTTTTTATGATTTATATTTTGTTCTCATTAGTAAGTCATTGGAATAAGCTGTTATTGCTCAAATTTACAAACCTTATTAAAATCGTTTGTCAGGTGGCATTTTTTTTTTCTCTCTTTTTTTCCACAGCGGATGCCTTAACTACAGTGCTGACCAAAGTCAATCGGATGGATATTGTGACTTTACTGGAGGGCCCAATATTTGACTATGGTAACATTTCAGGCACGAGATGTTTTGCCGATGATAACGCTGTTTTCCGGGATCAGGCTGATGGTAAAGTTTAGCTCTATCTAGCTGACCTCTTACCTCTCCCTGCTACCTATTTTTGTTGTGCAATGCATGGATGACATAGTATAATCCTAGCTCAAATCTCTAGAGAAGTCGATTAACTAAGTCGATTAGTCGATTATTTTGGATTTTGTTTGGACAACTGGCTCCTACTGTTCCCTAAATGCATTCCTGATTTCCATGCTTTATGGTTATGTCCCGTTGAAATAATAATAGTATTCTACTTTAAACTTCAAGCCTTCTTGTGTTTCAATTTGAGTTATTGCTGCGTTTTTAATAGCACTTTAACACATGCACAGCTTTTAATTGGCTTCTGTTTAATTAACCAGTATTTTTATTTAAATCAGGTCTTGCTCTGGGTAAATACTCCTCTACAAATCACAATTGTGTATCCAGTTGTCACAAAGAGCATTATCCACTGTTAAAATCCCACTTTAAGTGCATGCTGCATACTAGATACTGCTTTAAATGTTTTTACAAATATGTCTGTCTTGAGTAGAAATGGTATAACCCTGTAGATTCTGCTTTCCTCTATTGATTTAGTTTAGTTCTCCTAGTTCTCCTCCAGTTCCTTTGAGCCTTCCTTGGATAGATGAGACAATCTCTTCCTCTGTGAAACCAGACTGCCTCCTCCTCCTCCTCCTCCTCCTCCTCCTGTTCTTCCTGCCTCCCATCAGCTCCCCACAGCAGTACCCACTGCTGATAACAGCACATAACAGCTCTTAACAATTTAAGAGTCATGTATTGCTGATATATACGTGTGCCCTCTCCTTATCCATCCCTCACATACCTCCTCCTCCTCCTTCTCCTCCACACATCCCTCGGTCATGTTATTCATTCATTGTCTTGTTGTGCAAGCATGCTTCACATTAAACACTCTTTTATGTATTCCTTTCCCCTCTTTCTACAATTCACTTTTGTTTATTTCTTCTGCATACCTTTCCTTATTCCTTTCCCATAGTTTGCGGGATTATCCCCTTAACTCCCAGAAGCACTGAAGTTGCTTTCATCCTGCAGAAACCCAGCCCCCACACACACACTGCAGCACTCCATTGCCATCCCTTTTCCCCACGTCGCTCTCCAAGTTACGAGTCCTCCATTTTGCTTAAAGACTTGGCACCTCCAGCACAGTTTGAATCGCCACACTTCAGCTTCCTCTCCTCTCATCCCCCATGCCTCATCCCTCATGGCCCCCCTGCTGACCCTCGCCAATCCCTTGCCTTTCCTTTCTCGCCCCACCCGTCCTCTCCAATCCCCCTCATCACCTCACCTTTACCTACTTCACCTGCTGCTAACTCCCTGCCACCTATTCCGTTTTTGGCTACGTCTGTCCCGTCCTCTCCCACCTCTGTCCCAACCTCCCCCACACTCACACCGCCAACTACAAACCCTTCAAAAGCAGAACCAAACACCTCCCCTCTCACGTTATCCGGATCTACCTCTGACCTGTCCTGTCATACCACAGCCCCCTCTGACACTGCAGCCACACCCACCAACCCCACCCTCGTACCATACTCTATTGCCCCTAACCAATCTGAACTCATCACCATGCTTGTTTCTCCCTTCCCCTCCTCACCCTCAGGCAGGGCCTCGCCTTCTGTCACCGCCTCTCCCAGCAAAGAGTCTTTAGTGACACAGCTGGCCTCCTCCTCCTCCCGCCCTGTCTCCCCTCTCTCCTTGTCTACTCTCCCTCCCGTCTCTCCTTCTGGGTCACGTTGCCCTAGCCCCAGTCCTTCATCCCCTCCTCTTCGTTCCCTGTCTCCATGTCCCGCTTGTCAGTGTACTTGTGTGCCCTCCATCCCTCCACCTCCCACTCGAACACGCATTGACCCTTCCACAATGGAAATATTCATTTAGCATGCTCTGTTCTTTATCTTGTTTCTTCTCCTCCCCTATTCCTTCTCACGTCTCTCATTGGTCAACATGTGAGCATGTAACAGAACACCCTGGCAAATATTAATATCTTACACTCATCACATCCCACGCTATATGATTAATATGGCCTTATGTTGCTCTTTCAATGTCTTAACTCACCACAACTGTTGAATGAACACTGAAAATCAAAAATCTAAACATGACATTGCTTTTATGATTACTGCCAGTTTGAATATCCTTCTTTATATATCTTTAATATTCTATTCTATTCTTTTTGTCGAATATGGCATTTTCAAACATATACAGTTAAATGTATTTGTTACATTTTACTGCATAAGTTTGTTATTGGTTTGTCATATTGCCATTATACAGTAGCTGCTGACATATCATAGCTAGTGGTTGTCTGAATACATGCTTTACACTTCAGCCTCTGGGCCATTGTTCACGTCACATGGTGTATGTGTTAGGGTGTGTGTGTTTTTGGACTTTTGTGGCATGCCTCGGTGTGTGTATGTCTCTACATTTGTCATCCTGTCACCTACAGATTATCAGAGCATTCTAGCGGAGCTGCAGTCCCCCGCCACACTGCACTCTGACCCTCACTTCCTGGAGCCCGAAATCCCCGTCACCCCCAACCCTTCCCTAGCCCACCACCAACACCACCATTACCCAGAACCAGACACCCCTTTGCTAGCAGACTCCAAACCTCAGCCCCTGCCCTGGAGCCCGGAGATAGAGCCCGGTAGCGGAGAGCCAGCCAGCCCCCCTAGGAGCCCCCCCAGACCCTGTGAGCTCGCCCTGTCTGTCCCAGTCTTTGAACTCCCTGATCCTGTTCCTTCCAAGGTCAGAAAGCCCCACATTGCTCTGAACGACCAGCTGCTTTTGAGCGAGGAGGAGGACAGGTCTTGTCAAGAAATGGAGCTGATCCACAAGCCCAAGTCACACTCCCTCCCAGCGATGTGTGAGTTAGACATTGACATGGCTTACTCCACATCTTCCCCTTCACTCTCATCAGTATCATCAATAACCCCTTCATCGCCTGACAGAGCACAAATGGGCGATGGAGGAGCACAGATGGGTGCCCCCTATGGGGTACAGGAGGATGCAGGTTTGAAAGGTGAACAGAAAGTGACAGAAGAAATAGAGAAGGTTGTTGAGATGTTTTCAGCAGAGTTAGCAGAGGGAAATGGATTTGTGGAGAAGTGGGTAGAGCAGGACTTGATTAGAAATGTAGAAAGAAAATGTGAGATGATAACAAAAGATAGGTCTAGGTTGGCAGAGGAAAGCAAGATTTTGGTGGAAAAGAAGGTGGGATCTACAGAGGAACGGGAAGATGTGACACATGAGCAGAGTGTCCTTTTTCAAGATGGGAATAAGGGGGCAACCTGTGAGGTGGAGATAAAAGATGTGCAGAAGCTATCAGAAGAACAGCACAATCTGAGAGAAATAGGGCATGAAGTGGAAAACGACAATAGAATAGAAGCAGGGACTTGCAAAGGGTGTATTGATGAAACACCTGACTTTCAAAAGGTTGATGTGGGCAGTGAGGAAAGGGTCTACCAGGATGACACTGATGGACAACTGCAGTTTAATGATGCAGTTGAAGAAGGGTTGTGTGGCAGTGAAAGACAAATTTGTGGGACATCAGAAGGGGACCAGACAACTGAGGACCAGGCTGTAGCTCGGCTGTCCCCTCAGGCCTGGGTTGAGGCACTTGGGGATCGTCAGCCCAGTGAGTCTGGATCCAATGAGGAAGAGGAGGAGGGAGACAGAAACGAAGAGATCACAGAAGAGGCATTAGGATCTCTGTTGGAGGAGGTGAAGAAAGAAGAAGGCTCAGAGGAGGAGGAGGAGGACGAGGAGATGACCCAGGCCAAAGTTCAGGAGACTCTTGATCAGGTTGAACAGGCAGAAAAAGAAGTGTGTTCACTTTCAGGTTGGCATAGTGATTCATCCAGCGTCAATGTGGAACCACCAACGCCAGGCCGCAGTGTCAGTTCAGACCTACTCGACAGGCGGGAAAGGTAAATGAATTATACAACCATAGGCTTCAAACAGATTCTCTTTAAAAAATATTAAGCCTCCCGGAAGGTTTTTCTGCCAGACAGAATTTGAAATCTACTACTTTCTTTCCTAAATCTTCTCAGATGATTTTTTTTTGCTCTTTATGTAATATCCCACAACTGCAATTCTAATTCTGTGTTTCTTAAACAACAGCCAAGAAAACTCTAGTGACTCCATCACTTCCTCGTCTCGGGGCGAATCAGGGAGGTCCCGACAGAACGGTGACAACTCAAAGCACTCACCTCAGGACGGCTCATCGGAATCATCGAATGGCCGAAAAGAAGAGGGAGCACTGGTGTCAGAGAAAAAAGTCCAGGTAATATTTAAAGCAATAATAATAATGAATAGAATCAAATAAAACAATCCCTACAGAGTAGTTTAAACAGTGTAGAATATAATCCTCTGTGTTTTCTGTAGCTACTAAAGCACAATATTGCATTGTCATTCTTTTATTGCAGGAGAAATGCCTAAGCATATGGTTTAAGTTGTGGTAAAGAAACATAAACTTTAGTGTTTTATTTCAGATTTCTTTTTTTTTTGATACAACCAACCACAGAGTTAAAGTACATAAAGGACATCAACTTAATGTCTCAAATAATTAATTATCTGTTGCCTATACATGTGCTTCTTTCTCCTCCTCACTCCCTCCATGTGTTTGTGGAATGACCTTATAATACCTTCCTCAGCAGCAGGTTAGTGTAGATTCTGGTACAGAGGAAGAACAGACTGTAACCACCAGAATCTTCAAACGCCGTCTCATTTTAAAGGTACCCCGAAAGCCTGGAGCAGAAGCTGGGCTGAGCCTTGGTTTAGTTTGGTTTGGTTTGGTTTGGTTTAGTTTGGACTGGTCAGTCTGGTGTGCATTGTAATGGTATTGCTTGGTGTTCTGATAGTTCTGCTTTGTGTGTTCATGCATATGTTTGTGTACATGGCTACTGAATCTGCCACAGTTTGTGGTACCTCATACCATGGTGATTACATTGGCTAGTTGAAGACTAACCTAGAGCTCAGCCTCTTTCTGACATGGAGATTATCTCTTGAGGTGTTGTTTTGGTGTGGTGAGGGTGAAGAATTGTTTTATTATGTTTGAATCGGCCATTTCTGAGCCTTTATTCATGTGCTAACCACAAACGCTTGCAGGGAGAACAAGCCAAGAATGTCCCATGGGAGTCTGTGACAGAGGATCACTATATGGACCAAGATGGTAACCTCGTCAGTAGAAAAGTAACGTATAACTTAATTTCCATTTCCCATTCAGCTCTGAAATCACAAGAGAGGTTAGCTTAATGTTTTTATAAAAGACGACCCCATCAGATCTGTTCCTCCTTTGTCGACATCCTTCTGCCTCGGGCAGGTGATCAGGAAGGTTATTCGGCGGGTGTCTACTCCCACACCAGAAAACCAAGGAGGTGACAGGTGGCACCAAGACCTTCAGCACAGTCCAATTCTGCAGGAAGACAGGTCAGAGGTTGGCATGAAGATACCCTTTCACTGTGTTCCTGGGTTCAAAGTCTAATCTTGATGGGGTGCATGGAACACTGTTATCCTCCTGTCAGAAAACATCAGAAGAATGTACACCAACCTCCCACTAATTGTACATGTACAATGTACACGGTTAGCTTAAAGCTACACTGGGCAAGACTTAATGTTAAAAAACATCTATTTTATTGGCCTAAATCACAAAGAGAGGGGATGTAGCAAAAAAGAGCATTGTATCTTATCTAAATGAGAAACCTCTTCACCCCTGTGATACCCATATGTATGTTAAGGTGTGGCCATAATTAACATGATGTCCTGGGTTTAATTACTTCACTCAATGTGAGATGCATAAGGCTTCAGTGAAGAGTTGCAGATACAGAATACATACACTGTAACGTTGTCATGCATGTGAATAAAATACTTGTTAAGAGAGAAATCAGAAAAACTGTCTCTAAAACAGCACAGTTTACTGATACCACATGTTATTTCTAGGTATTTAAGTTGCATCACACTGCGGTTTGAGTGCAACAACAATTACGTTTTAAAAAAAGAGGATCGGTTAGATTTGATCATGTTTTTGGATTAACACGGTATTAACTGGTTCAGGATAATTGTCCTCATTATTTCTCTTCTGGGCAAAAATACAAAAACACATGCAGCCATTTGAAGTACATTCTTGCATGGTGTGTTTTGACACTGTGTGGTGTCTATTGTGTTTGTATAATAAAGAGGATGCTGAATATGCTCCTGACTGTGTGATTTTTAATGTTTTTTTTAAAGTGTTTAACCGATAGGTCAACATTATGACTAATGAGTGCCGTGAAAATACAATCTGCCTCTTTTGTTTCTAACTCTTTCCATAATAACATAATATTCTTCTTCCAGGTGTCTGGTTGGTGTTTGGTTTGGGACCTAATTATATTCCTAACAATAGCCCTGCTACTAACATTTGCTAGTTTCAGATTGCTGTTCCTATGGTGTATGTAGTTTTGCTTTTTCCTTTGTCACAATATGTTGTTTCAGGTTTTCCTCCTATCAGAAGATGAAAATACCACATCTCAACTGTATTTCTCTGTGTGTTTGTGTTTTCTAGCAAGGAGAAGGGTCAAGAAAAAGCAGGCGAAAGGATGACAGAAGGTCAGGGGATAAGAAGCTCCACTCATAGGGATGATTTTGCTCTACCAGGTACAGTAGCCAAACTGTCTTTCACTGTAACACTTTTTGCTTTGCTTTCTTCAATCTCTCCAAAATTCAGAAATACGCCTACGAGCTCTGCTAATTCACATGTTGTGTGTCATACATAAACAGTAATGTAGAAACTACATGTTACAGTTTTACAGGGGGGATTATAGGCTGACAAACAACTGTCGGGCCCAGTGACTTCCCGGACTCTGGACATCACATTGAGGTTGCCAGGCAACCAGCGGATAGTGCTGGGCAGTTGAATACAATGATGTTTGTCAGAAAACTGTTACAGCAAGAAACTCCACCTAAAATTAGAAATTAATTTTCATGTTTGTGTTTTAGTATCTATACATCGTGCTCATTAGTGAGATTTAGAGGGTGCTGGTAGTTGTATATTTTAGCTTTGGATGGTAGCTTGGTTTCCCTGTGCTTCCAGTCTTTATGCAAAGCTAATGCACGTACCAGTGGTATTGATCTTTTCATATAACTCTCGGCAAGAAGGCAAATAAGGGTATTTTCCAAAATGACAAACCATTCCTTTAATTTTCCCCTCCCCAGATAGTTGCTCTGCCTCGCTGTCACACAGAAGGCTGACAGATGTCTGAGCCTGGTTATCCTCTGGCAACATTTCTGCCCTCTGTGTTGACTGAGTGTGTGTGAATAGGGATGGACGGTACACACCTCAGCATTATATTGCCCCACTGATACCCTCCATGCTTGTTTTTGTCTGCTAAATCCCCATCTCACAATAGCATTGAAGCATCCGAAAAGAGTTTGTTATCCCAATGGCCAGACTGTTAATCCCCACTGCTGTTCACACTTATGTTATGTTTGCAGTGAATCATTCCATCTGTACAAAGAAACTGACTTAGAAATGATATGGCACTGCTGTGAAGTCTGGCAAAGAGTTTCTATGGTAACAGAGGTCACCATAACAACCCACAGACCATCAGGTCTTGTTAACACGTTGTCATTTTGTCACAAAGGAATGGAATATCGTGTCAGTTTTTTAAAAAGTCTTTGCACACATAGAAAAATAGTCTTTTATGAGAGAAAGGTTACATCCTTTGAATTGAATTTGTAAATGAAGATAATATTTCCTTTAAAGATAATGTACATTTGTAGATATTAGGAAATGTATTTAAGTCTGTATTATTCCAAGCAATTGTAATCTAATCTATAAACTGCTATTAAATGTGGTTCAGTATGTGATGTACTGTTTTGTGTCTTGTACAGGAACCAAGTAAAATATTTTCTGGGAATGAGTGAGAGAGCTGGAGCGTCCCAGTGTGAGGACATCGGGCAAGGGTCCAATCTACAACTATCTGCTTCACACAAATGGTTTTCACGTGAGAGGAGTCGATCCTTCTGGCTTACGCATGAGCATGAAAAACTCACCTCCTGTCAATCAAAAGGACTGGGAGGTTCTCACTCTCTGACTGTGGTGGACCTATGGACAATGATTCTGCTTCCTGTTTTGTGTGAAACAATATGTGCCATCGGTCCACTGGTGTTGCGAGAGCTTTTTGAGGAGCATCGTTTGCTGTGAAAACGAAAAAGACTCCCTTGCTGACAACCACAGAGGTGCAACCGTGACCAAAGATGGCACAAGAGCTCAATCCACATGGTGGGTGGAAAGAATGAAGGAGACACAATAACACAAACAAAAAAAATCTAACGGAACACTTCTGATCCAACTTCAACACTCGCCTTATAGTTTTTTCTTGAACCCATTGTTGTCAGGATGTAAATTGTTTTTGATTTTTTTTCTTGCTTTTTAAAACTTAAACTAACACGAAAGCTTTTTCCTGTATATAAAATTACAATGTGTAAAATTCTTAAAAAAGGGTAAGTTACTAGTTGAGAATGCACTGGGGAGAATAACCTTTTCAAGTGCTTTCAAAATGTATTGAAACAGTTCCAGTTTTTAAGATTTGAGTGTAACTTCACAGGTTCTTGTATAATTAATTATTAGAGCAGGTATAATGTTTGTACATGAAAAAAAAATGCTGGTTTGATTTTAACAGAGGAAATTTCCAGAAAATCAAATTTCATTAATTCCCAAAGTGGGAATGGATCTAATCCTACAAAAATCAGCCTTTCAGAGTTCTCATATTTTCATGCATGCTGTTCACATTATTTTAAGTACAATTTTTACAAGTTTGCAAACACTGTACTCAAATGACAAATAAAACCTTTTATCTGTGTACACATATTAGCCCTTACATTTGTCACCGATTTTATATTTTAAATTGGAAAAAGGATACCATTAAAACATTTACCATGTTTGGAGTGAGGATGAAAAAAAATTCTATAACTTCTTGAGGGTGTGATGTCTTGTCTGTTTATGTAAAACCGGAGGGCAGCTTCTGCTATGAGAACGAAATAATCTGAATGTAAATGCTAGTAGGCTGACCCGCTGTAAAATTATAACTGTATTGTGCGTATTGGCTATAAGGTGTAGGAGTCTCTGTACACTGTTAGAATGTTTGTAATCATTTTAGCAGTGAGTCAATTTGGTTTTCTAACAGCTGCTGTGATATTTAAGGAAAACTGGGGCATTTCATTTTTGATTTTGTTTTTTTTGGTGAAGTATTTCCTTAATTTAAAACCTACTCACATTAAGGACACATAAAGACATTATTTGATTGTAGCTCTAAATAGCATATTGTATGACAAAAACACTGGATGGTCAAAAACAATTATTTAAGCATTAAATAAATTGTGTTTAACTCTGAAACCGTGTGATCTTTTTAGGCTGGAGAGTCTGTATATGCAGTGTCGAATAGAATTGTTTTCACTAGCTCATTGGCAAAATTTTACTTTCCATTACGTTAGGAATTATCTTTGTATTGGTTTGGTCATTAGATGCCCATTTAGTTCAAGTGTGGTGTTCTACTGGTGCAAAGGCTCAGTATGCTGATGTCTTTGCTGTGGACATGAAAATTATGTAACTTTTTTTTGGGGGGGGGGGTTAAAGGAAGTCAGATAGGGTGCTGTACCACATCCCCTTACACTACTATGTCCAGAGAATCCTTTGATATGGTTGAACTCTGAATTTTGTCGGTTTTGTTTGATATGTGTTTTCACCTGAGCAGATTTTTTGATGTACAATTCTTACTAACAGAGTGAAGCCATTGAAATGTAACTATTCTAGCACTTTGGTTATTCAAGGTCTTTTAGAGGCTATAGCAGCAATGATGCCACCACAAATGTTTCAGACGTCTTTAAAAAAAAAACTCTACCTAAAAATAAAAAAATAAATAAAAATGCATTGATTTTGCAATACATTTGTCTCTGCTCTTGTCTTTGTGTCTTTGAGCATCTTTTATTATGGAAGTAATGTGATGGCAGCAGGGTATTTACGGCATGAGACACACTGCCCTTCAACCGGAGTTATGCGCTTCTTCCCCACCAAAGTGTCCTTGAGCATGATTCTCCAGGGCTGCTTGTTTATGTGGTTGAACTCCCAGGCAACATGGGGCCAGGCAACAAGAGATCCCCATGAGGATATTGCTGATTTCTGTTGAATAAGTAATTAATGGACTGGATTTATGTAGCAATTTTATCCAAAACACTTCACAATTTGCCTCTCCTTCACCCATTCACTCACACCAATGGCAGCGAGTTACCATGCGAGGTGCTGGCCTGACCATCGGGAGCAATCTGCCGCTCGGTGCCTTGCCCAAGGGCACTTTGACATGTGGACAGGAGGACATGTGGACTTTGACTTGTTGGTGGTTGACTCTCCTGAGCCAAAGCCGTCCCATGATGAGTGATAAAACAATGTAATCATTATTTCAAAGCAGCCCCACCAAGTCTTGCCTCTCATGAATGTTTTATTACCCACTTTAAGTGGATATTTTATGCAAATGATGACACTAGTTTGTGTATTCTAATAAAATATTAATACTAGTGGTACTGTCCAATTGATTGTGGTAGTTTGTTCTTAGAGGTGGTTATTTATACGTAGCAAATCTTCACACATCATCCTCATGTGGCCTGCAATGTTTGACGTGTCGGGGCGGTACTGGAGACATCCGGGCGGTGGCGCTGCGCCCCGCGAGGATGGTCACACGGCCCCATTCTGCTGTCCGCGCTCCCTCACACGCCTCAAACGCGCTGCGGCTGCCGTCATCCTCCACACTGTCGCACAACCATGGCGGACAGCGCAAGTGAGAGCGACACCGACGGCGCGGGGAGCAGCTCGGCCACCCCGATGTCTTCCTCCGCTTCAAATTCGGGCAAACCGAGCGTAGTCATTTCACAGTTCCGCCTGGAGGAGCTGACGAACCGCCTGGCCTCGTTACAGCAGGAGAATAAAGTTCTCAAAATTGAGCTCGAGACGTTTAAACTCAAGTGCAAAGCTCTGCAGGAGGAGAATCGGGACCTCCGCAAAGCTAGCGTCACCATTGTGAGTAACGTTAGCGAACTAGCTAACGGGATGCTGTCCCCACGCTCCTTCGTATAATGTTTAATTTGTCAGTAGGTTAGCTGTGGCTAGTGGTGTTTGTTTGGTGCCAAATAGTCCGTGTGTGCCCATTTAATATGTTGCATGAAAACGTTCTCTGTATTTGATCACCGTCCGTTGGTGTTTTGCTAGCACTGCTAACCTTAGCTAGGTGCGAACGTTGCTATTTTAGCCAGCGGGCTAACGCTTGCTAGTTGGTTGGCCAGCGATAGCCAGCTGGTTTGCTTTGTTTTGTTTTGCGTTGCTAATCGTGGCTAACGTTAGCTCAACGGCGATGTCTTAAGTTAGAAGGCGTTAGAAAATGGGTGGGCACCTCACGATGCGAGTTACTGGACTGCCGTTAGCTATTCGGTCAGCTGACTGCTCGCTGCTAAACATTGGCACCACGTTATGTCCAACGAGGATACGGTAACGGAGGGAAAATAAATATCCAGTAGCAGCATTGGCATGGACCGGTGCATCGTGTGTCTCCATGGGCGGTTAATCAGCCTCCGCTTCATATAAACGTGTAACCGATCTGTTGGATAGATGGAAAAGTATGTAGGCCAAACTTAGCAGGCTAGCTAAATGGCAGGCTCATATGTTGAGTCAGCCACAGTGCACCCCTCTCCACCCTCAGTAAATGTGAAACTTTAACTAGCTGTTTGGCTTCTATTGTCTCGCTCATTGTTCCCGGACAACTGACAACGTCCAACAGCTAGCAATCCAGAATTCAGCTTTGAAGTCAAGTGACGAACGAGGATGGAGAATGTGAGACTGGTGCTAACAAGGGCAGACATATCATTACACTGTAATGCTAGCTGTTGTAGCTGGCCCAGCACATTTCCTTAGTGCCCCCACATTTCCCTGTTCTCCTCACTGCAAGTCACCTATTACTGCAACATCTCTTGAGTCATGCGGGGAGAAATCTGCTTCCTCCTTTGCCTGGCAGACTTTCACTGCAGAAAATTCTGCTTGATTGGTGTGGTGTTTTTTGCACTGCGCCTATATGCACTGTTGGATAAATGTGAAAATCCCAACGGTTTGATGTGCCAGGTTTAAAAGTCTACTAAACTGATTTTTACCTCTGCTGCTCTCCTATTTCTTTTCGTCTCGCAGCAAGCAAGAGCAGAGCAGGAGGAAGAATTTATCAGTAACACCTTGTTCAAGAAGATCCAGGCCCTCCAGAAGGAGAAGGAAACCTTGGCGGTGAACTATGAGAAGGAGGAGGAATTTCTCACCAATGAACTGTCGAGGAAACTAATGCATGTGAGTGTGGGAACAAAATTACCAATTTTTAGCTCACTGATTTGTGTGAGGTGTGTCTACAAGGCACAATGGAGAATAGCGTAACGTCAGAACTTTCACCCTTTTTTTTTAGATGTTTTCTTAATGCTCAATTCTACAAAGTTTTTGGCTGCAGTATTGTCAGGCGTGCGCGCTGGGTGTGTGTCTTTGCACCCAACCCCCTTGTATGAGTGCTCAGCAGCTAGAGAATTATCATCAACTGTATAGGCACTTGCCTGAAGCCTGGAAAGGCTCACAATGACTTCACTGCGGCTGCAAGCTATTCTAAATGACTCTCAAATTACTCTCCTTTCGTCTGTCGGTTATTTGATTCAGTCTGTTTTCCGCATCTTATTTTTCCAACTGCTGCTCTCACACGTTCAATGGCTAGCTGTAGGGTGACTAATGGTTTGTTGATGTGTAAAAGAGTGTGAATCTAGAAGGGACGCAAATGCCTCAGCAGGCACTGCTTAAGGTCACACAGATGGACTTGCTTGTGCTTTTGTTATCTTGCCTTCTCACTTAACATGAAACAGACCCATGTCTGCCTCTGCCTGTAGACTTGGTGCTGACAAATGGCACATAGTTTGTGTGTATGTGTGTATACATGGGCATGTTTTGTGCTGTTGTGGTGATAGAGGGCATTTAGCAAATTTGGTCATTCATTGTACTGGGTGTGTAAATGTTCCTGTGTTGAAACAATTTTGTCTGACCTGCGTTTTCCCCTTCATTACCTTTTTTGAAGTATCTCAGCGGGTATCTGAATCAATGCCCCCCCCCTTTTGAAATCTTCTAATGTGCCAATATAGGTTTTAGGTCTCTGTAGAGGGGAAGCAGATCAAATGTTTTAAGCTATTTGTCTGTTTGTTATTATTAATGCATGAGATAATGAAGGGAAAAACGTTCACACAGTTACCATTATGTACAGTATGTACACACAGGAGCACATTGCCACTGTTCTGCCGTTGCTTACAAACATCCTCTGCTTGAAGGACAGTGGGATACAATATATCTGCAAGGTGTCCATAGGCTGAAGATGACCAGATCACACAGACTCGGGCATAGTCACCTCTCACCACACAGTACAGTGGGGTGGAGGCCTGTTTTACAATGGCTGGTAAATTGAGGCACATTATGTAAACAATTCCTAAAATTGTTAGTGTGTTAATTACAAGAAGAATGCTGTACTGGGTGTGTCAAAACTTGGTGGTCTGTTCTTTCAGCCAGGATAGTACAGAGCACTCCACTCGGTATGAATACAGTAAGTTAAAACAAACTGCGTTGGTTTATGGTCCTGTAGCATAATGGAAATGGTTAATTTTCCCTTTCAAGACTCCTATGTTTCCTTGTAATGAATTTGAATCCCTTTCCCCGTAATGAGTCACTTATATAATTCATCACACAACCGTCCCATTTTGAATCACGGCTGAGCCACACCCTTTCTTTGTATTGCTGAGCTGCCAAAGGTGGTTACTATGGTTGCCAAATCATTATTTTACAGTTTATCTCTCGGCCTCTCTTTCTTCTTGTGCTCTTGTTCCTCTCCCTTCTTTCCAATTTCACTCGTTTCGTCCACCTCCTCTTCTTTTCCTCTGTCTATGCACTATTCTCCTTTTTTCCATCCTAGCTCCAGCATGAGAAAGCAGAGTTGGAGCAGCACTTGGAGCAGGAGCAGGAGTTCCAAGTTAACAAGCTCATGAAAAAGATCAAGAAGATGGAGAATGAAACCATTTCAAAGCAGTTAACCTTGGAGCAGGTATGTGTATCGTGGTAGAGCAAAAAGGTTTCAGCATATCCCTGAACTTGTGTGTCCAGTTATTGTAGTAGTGTCAGATGCCAACATTTGACCATTCTTCCCACTGAATGTTAGCTGGAAAGAACAGTTTGGTCTGTGGCTTGGTCTAACCAGTGCGTGCCATAGCACTCCATAATGTTTCCATGCTCTGATGGCAGGATTTATTTTTTTGTAGATGTGCGTGCATGCGTTCATGCATGTATTGTTGCTGCTCACTCATGAATATATACATGTCAGAGTGATGCTTGTATAATGCCACATTTTTCCCAGATGGAGGTCTAATCAAATGGCATGTTTGCCAAAAATGTGACTTAATTTCACTACAAAAACACCAAAGAGCAGCTACATTTTATATCATTCTTTATTACACTATCCTGCATTGTTGTTTTTCTATCACTGGTTCTCTCACAAGCCAGCACAGGGACTGTAGCTCTGTAAAAGAGGAGCTTATCTGGACAGAGACCTTGGTTTTGCATGTGTGTGCAGTCCTGTTGATGCTTTTCAAAATCAAGGTTTTTGTATTTGAATGTCACTCTATTTTTTTTTTTTTCTCCAGTTGAGGCGGGAGAAGATCGACCTTGAGAACACATTGGAGCAGGAACAAGAAGCCCTGGTCAACAGACTGTGGAAACGGATGGACAAACTGGAGGCTGAGAAAAGGTGTGGAATGATTATATTATGTGTGAACCATTTCAGTGTCTAGACACGATGGACATTGTAGAGTCTTTTCCTGATTCAAAGATTGTTTACTCCCAAATCCACACTTGAACACAGTTGAAAGCAACATTTTTTTTTGTAGTGCTAACAAAAGGGACAAAGGCTCTTTCTGAATGTCACTGTTGACATTATGTTGTATAATAAATATGTCTGAAACATGATTAGCATGATAATTTTCATCCATCCATCCATCCATCCATTTTCCACCGCTTATCCGGGGCCGGGTCGCGGAGGCAACAGGCTAAGCAGGGTTATCCACACGTCCCTTTCCCCTGCAACGCTTTCTAGCTCTTC
>JAVQJF010066263.1:0-12889 GCA_036023855.1 Gadopsis marmoratus | reverse complement strand
GGGCTGGGGGCGGGATTATTGTGACTAACCAAGACGAACAAAAACTTTGTAAAAAAACAGAGCTGAATGGACATGAAATCAAAACAGCGAAATGTAAGTTAGCCCTGCTACATTGCCATCGGCTGCATGATGCTTTGTGCTTGAGCCATCACACTATAAACTAATCCAATTAAAATATTACTTTCAACATAGGCTACCTGGATATTCTTTGCCTCCCTGAAAAGACTCTGCCAGTGACATCTTGGTCTGCCTGAGCCTGGCTCTGCATTTTCCTCCTCCCTGTGTTTTTGCTGCTCAGACTTTTGTTTTTCGTGGACTTTCATATGCAAATTGGTGGTGTTGCCACAGTAGCGTACAGCCTTAGTGCAGTGTTTGCATTTACACGTGTGAAATAACTCCACACGATGCTTCTCTTCCTACCTGCCATCCTGCTCGCCTCTCACTCAATGCACACAGAATGCAGTCCACCAGTTTAAGTGTGTTCTTGGTGCCGCTGAGTCACGTGACGACATGACAACCAAACAGAGGAGGAGGAGGAGGAGGTTGAGGAGGAGGAGGAGGAGCAAAGTTTGTGCTCACATGCCTTGATGAAACGGTAGCTGTGCTGAACGTAGAGGAGACAAACTGAAATTAAAGTATAGATCCCATCACGCTAGTATCGATCCGATACTGATACCAACGTTGGTATCGATATTATCGATATTTTGGATCGATCCGCCCACCCCTATTCGAAGATCAGAACGTTGTTTATGACCAATTTATGCAGAATTCCTGGTCATTCCAAAGGGTTCACATACTTTTCTTGCAACTGTATGTTTCCCCAAATAATCATTTAAAACATTTCCCATCTCCCCCCTGGGATGACAGGTAGTTGGCCCAGTCCTGATTGGCTCCTCCTCCATAAAAGGCCACCATTTCCTGGAGCCCTCTTCATTTGCAGCCCACCTACAACTTCATGTCCACATTTGTAACATCACAAACATAAAATTTATACTTCCACAATGGCAAGCCTCATCTTTGCCATGATAGCCTTACGAAGGAGGGAAAAGGAGGTGGAGGTGGAAAGAGGGGCCCCAGATGAAGGTGAGGGAGACAGGAGGGAGGGAGCTACTGATGTCCGGCCTGAGCCGAACATCCAGCAGCCTCCTCCTCCTCCTCGGTGTAGCTGTCACACGTCATCTTCTTGTGCATCCAGCTCCAAAAACCCTCCTCCTTCTTCATCTTCGTCTCATTTTCATTTTTCTTCTTCACTTTTTCTCTCTTTTTCATGTCCACCTTTTCTTCTTTGCTTATCATCCCCTCCACCGTCTTCTGTCCAGTCTTCATGCAGTTCTTGCGAGACCAGAAACATTTGCTGCTCTTCTTCTTCATTTTCAGAGAACACTCCTTCAGTTCCTTGTTCTCGACCTCCATTTGTTTCTGTCTGGTTTCCATGGTCTGTCTTTGCTGGACCACATGTTTTTTCTCGTGCAGTGCTTTCAGTCTGGATTCCATGGTCTGTCTTTCCTGGACCAGTTCTTTGTTCTCGTCCTCCATTTGTTTTAGTGTGGTTTCCCAGGTCTGTCTTTGCTGGACCAGGTCTTTGTTCTTGTTCATATCTTTCTGTCTGGTTTCCACGGTCTGTTTTTGCTGGACCAGATCTTTATTCTCATCCTCTCTTTGCTGGACTAGTTCTTTGTTCTTGTCCTCCATTTGTTTTAGTGTGGTTTCCCAGGTCTGTCTTTGCTGGACCAGTTCTTTGTTCTCATCCTCCAGAGCGACGCATGTTGTCTGCCAACATTTGGTGTCCTCAAGAAATTTTAATTCTAGGCTGCACATGTTACATGTAGACTCTATGAGCCTCTGAGTTTGAACTTTCACATCTTTCCTGAGTTCCAGGATTTCCTTGTCCTTCTCCTGGAGCTGCTGCTCAAAGCTCTTCTGGCTCTCTGACGTTGCATTGACATTGTTTTGCTCAGAGAGGTTTTGTTTCTCTGCCTCCAGTGGGCCGTCCTCCTGCTGGATCTGGTGCTGGGAAAGATTCTCCTGCTCATCCTGCGATTGGCGACTTTTCTCGAGGTGGTCGATCCGTAACTCAAGCATCGAGATGGTCCTGTCACCCTTTTTGTATTCCTCTTTGCACATCTTGTCCCTGGCCTCCAAAAGCCCCTGCAACCTGTTTATTGGATGTTTACCGCTGGTGGCCCTGTGGCAAACGTTTGACCTTTCAGACAGAACTTTATCATTATGCTGCGTCAAGCGGTCTATCTGCATTGTCAGGTGATAGATTGCCTGGTGAGCATTATCAAGATCATACAGCACACGGTGGAAGTCCGAGCGAAGAGCTGGACGGTATCCTTGGTAGCGTCTTCGATCCATGGCACTGCCTGTAGACTTCAGTTGACTGTGGGTCTCTGTAGTAGATCCTACTCACCTGGTAAAGCCCACTTGTGTGTAGATACGAGTTGCTGAACTCTGTTGGGGTTCAGAGGTGCACTTACAGGCAGAGTTCTAGAATCCTGCATCAAAGCCACGTTCAGCATCATCATTGGCTCAGTTTAGTTGCCTTTGAATTTGAAAATGAACTTAGCGACAGCAACATTCCAGCAGTTTCCCCTGGTTTTATAAAAAAACATTTTCCCCAGTAGATGATGTCAGGCGACTGACACACAAACGGCCGTGTTAGAAAATACCTGGATCTTTGATAAAAAGTCAAAGCTACGTGGACATAAAAGCTGAAGGGGTCTCCCGAAGTGCTTATTGGCAAGAAACATCATACTAATTGTGCATGTATATGATGTTACATCTGCCACTTTAATGAATTGACTTTCTGTTTGTGGGTCAGTTTCGGCTGAAGTCAGCAGCTGTAGCGACGTGTTTTTCACTGCAGCTCTGCTTCACACCTTCCTCTGCGTAGCAACGGTGACCGAGGCTCCTGGGTATTTCACCAAACTGACGACACCATTACAGCCGCAGCTAAATGATGACTGATTGATACATTTTTAAGGCTCATTAATTATGTTGCTTTGGTCTTAGTTTCAAATAAAATATTGTTTAAATGACTTTAAATCCTGATGATTCTGGGCCGCGACCACGTTAAGGTTGACCTGAACCCAGAGGAGTGTCGAGGGCTTCGTCTGTCACCCTCACGTTCTGTCAGCTGAACAACACTGTACGCGCCTGTGTACAGTGTGTAAGTGTGAACTGTGTGTGAGTGTTTGCAGACTCGCCTCAAACGGTCTCTTGAGGGACAATTAAAGCGTTTTGAATTGAAAGGAGAAAGATGGCTCATCTTAGTTTGCGTATTTAACTTTGTCTCAATTTAAAAAGAGGTCAAAGTTGCTTTTGTTGTCTCCGACGAGAAAGAGAAACGTCTCTTGGATTAAAGGAACTGCTGAAATTCAAATGCTGACTAAACCAAATGAAGGACGTGTTGGACACGACTGGCTTCAACTGGAGACACGCAAACTGATTTCTAATAATAAAAACTAGACTTGAAGGAAGCAGAAACAGAAGGGTGGAAAAAAACACAGCACTGCGTCTGGGATGTTCTGAGTCACACACACACTAATGTCAGACCTTGTGTTGCTTCCTCAGCAGTCTCATCATGGCCGTCCGGTTGGTCTGCAGCTCTTTGACTCTGCTGTTCTCTGTTACAGGAGGTGAGCTTTTATTTTCAAGGTTCTGATTGTGATTGGTTGTTAATTGTAATTCTGTCAAAATCTGAACTCTGTCAGATGAAGTAAAACCCTTCTGACTGACTAAGTACCAAAGAGTGTAAGACGTATTGTTGGATTGGTGCATGAAGCAGATAACAGTGTCGGTGTATTTTGTTACTGATTTCAGAAGGTGTTCGATTAATCACAAAAACAGCTGTTACAGTGAGTTTGATTAGTTACGTGTCCCTTCTCTGTTGAAGTGCAGAGAAACGCTTCAGCTTGAGTTCTTGTGCAGTGGTGGAATATAACACAGTACATTTACTTTAATTCCAGGTATTTGTACTTCACCAGAGTATTTTCATGCCGCTTTAGACTTCTACTCTACTACATCTCACAGGGAAATATTTGGTTTTTCAGCTTTAGTTACTTTACAGACGACAGTTGTCCATCACCTTCCTGTCCAATGGAAAACACGTATCTCCAGATGTGCTGATGTTAAGTGTTTTCTGCACTATAACTACTTTTACTTTGATACCTTTTCATCAAATGTGACATGTTGAACTTTCGTGAGCCCTGGTCATCCAATCAGAATGTGTCTCATCACTATCCCCGCCCCCCAACCACGCCCCGTCCAATCAAGTCGTGTGGGCGGAAGGCGGTGTTAATTTCCCCGCCCCTCATTCGATGAAAAAATGGTGTCAAATTAAAGTAGGACAGATGTTGTTTTTTAAATTTGTGTTTAATTGTAATAAGTATATCTGACCAACAACGTCTGCGCGAATGACTAAGCAAAGTCCAAATGCTGAGAGAAACACAGTAAGACAACCTGCTCTAAGAACTAGCAGCGTAGTCCAAAGGACGAGGGAAAAGGTGATAAAGATGTTACATGTTTAATTAAGGCAGAGGCTGTAAGTCTAAACGTCGGTCAACTAAAGTTGGTGTAAAGTCGGCATCTGCTGCACAGACGTTCTTTTTACATTTTTAAATTGTATTTCATACGTTGAAAGTAAACTCTCTGTCTCTCACACACAAACACACAGAATGTAGAATGTGAGCGTAACCTTATCTACAACACGCAGCATCAGAAGTGATCAGATCTGTGGTGAGAGGGTGTGTCTGTGTATATTCACTCTCAGGACTTCTAGTTGCGGTGGAGTATTTTCACAGTGTGGTGTTTTGGTGGTGAGTTTACTTCAGTACAGGATCTGAGGACTTCTTCCGTCTGCATGCATGTGGATCTCATCTCTGTGTGTTGGTGGATCAGTCTCTGCCTGTTTGATGGCAACGACTGGACATTAAACCATAGACGCTCCTCTTGTCTTCCTGCAGCCCTCGGCTCCGGAGAAGACGGCTGGTCCATGAACGTGCAGTCGGAGGTGCGGGCCATCGAGGGCTACCCTGTGGTGCTGCCGTGCACCTTCAGCCACCCAACGCACTCCCAGCATTCCTCCCTGCAGGTGCTGTGGCGTCTGGGCCACGGCCAGGGCGCTACCGTCCTGTACCGCTGCACCAGTCGGCCTGGGGCCCTCACCTGCGAGCCGGGGCCCCAGCAGGACCAGCGCTACCGGCTGGAGGGCAACCCAAGGGAGCACGACCTGTCGCTGAGGATCAACAGCGCCACCCTGCAGGACAGTGGACGCTACTACTGCCGGGTGGAGGTTCAGGGACGAGAACATGTCAGCTTCGAGGACAAGATGGGAACCAGACTGAGAGTGGAGGGTACGCTTACACAGAGTCCAAAATAAAATACGTTTGTACGGATATTAAAAAGCTGTCAGAGTGTGTAAGTTCACTCATCGTCTTCCTGTCTGCAGCGCCTCCAAAGATCCTGGCCCTGTCCGTGGAGGGCACTGAGCAGTCCGGGTACAGAGCTGTGTGTCGGGTCCAGGGCTCCCCGCTGCCGGACGTCCAGTGGCTCGGCCCGGACGACCTGCTGGAGGGCTCTCCGCTCGGCCCGCTGGCTCAGGGCTCTGCGGCTCACTACCACACCGTCAGCCAGCTGCGGGACGTGGAGCCGGGCCAGCATTACACCTGCAGCGCCTCCAACCCGCTGGGCAAAGAGCAGGCCACCCTGTACGTCCTGGCCCCCCGACCCCCGCTGTCTGTCACCGGGGCCTCGCCTCCTCTCCTGCTCCTCCTGTCTGCGTCTCTGGGGGCGAAGGTCCTCCTGCTGGTGGGGATGGGGGTGTGGATGGTGCAGGGAGGTGCTCTGCAGGGAGTCTGCTGCTGGTGGAAATAACCTGCTCTTTTATCATTTACGTAGAAGCAACACTTTATGTCAGGACCCTTATTTAGCATTTAAAAGCACAAAATGCTAAATAACACACTATAGTTGTAAGCAGATACAATAAAGTGTTTATTAAAGTATTTGTTAGTATCTGTGAGTCCTCCTGTGGACAGCCACCTGCAGGCTGCTCTATTAACTAATAATAATACAGTAAAACTCTGTTATATAACATATCTCTTTATAGAAGTTAGAATTTCTGACAAATTCTGTGCATTAATAAAACACTTAAAATGTCATTATACCTGCCTACAACTACATTATTTTGTGTTACAAATCATTTATTAAATACTACCTATAAATGCTAAATATAGAAACCTTAATCTGTATTTATAGGGGAGATCTGTATGATTATTACTGACCATGTTTATTATTAATCACCCAAAAGCTGTATCAGATGCTTCACTGTCCTATTAAACATCGCAAGTTGCAAGTTCCAAAATTCTGGCAGAAAAGTGATGTCACACCTCATCAATAATGTAATGAAAAATAAAACAACAGGTGTAGTTTCACTCGTGATAATAGATTTAATGTAACATCACACATTTCAGTTTATTCTATCAACACAAACCATTTATACAGAATGATTTTCAAGCTGCTGCTGAGTTAAAGACACAAAAGTGACAGATTTTATGTCCTTTAACCAATCAGATCGCAGACAATCAATCTCTAACTCTACGTTAGCCAATAAATCAGTGAGTACATATTCAGTCTGAATCTGACTTTACCAGATAGCATATTATATTATTCCACATACACGTAGAACTAAAGCTACAAAAACTGTGAATAAAGATAAAATAGCAGGCGAGCTAACTAGCCTTCACTAAAGCTACCTTTTCCTGTTCCCTCTAGCATTTTCCTGTTTCCTGTAACTGACAAATCCATTTAGTTAGCGCTCTGAACTGCCAAGAGAGAATTCAGACTTTCAGTGGTTATTTAAAGGAGACAGAATTTGGGATCTGTGGAGCCGATTACAGGCTCGTGTGGAAAGTGGTAAGTGATACACGCTGGTACGATTAATGACAAATGACTGTGGAAATGGAGGAGATTTCATATATATATTATTATTAATAATATATATTATTATTAAATAACCATTTGTTTTTGTTTTAAAGTCGCTTATTGATAATATATCATCCTGTAAACCTGGGAAATCTGCTAAAGGTCGAAAAAAGCGTTGTATTGGTTGGAGCTTGAGCTCAGGTAAAGTGTTGGCGGTACGATACGCAGCCCTACTGATACCATTTTTCCTTAATTCTGTTTTTTCATTGTTTTTGTGCAACAGCTAGCTAGCTTGAGAGTGCCCGAGCTAGCTAGCTTGGTTGCTAGCTGTGGGTGAACTGAATCTCACGTGGCAAGTTTCTGGTGAAGCGAGACCTTAAACCTGGTGTTAGATTGTCAGGAACGAGAACACGGACAAACCTCATCAAACTATGTGGCTAATGAAACGACATGGCTGAAGTCTTTTGTCAGTCCTCTGGGCTTTTTCAACATTTTTCAGATATAAATCTGAATTTTTAACTGTAATATAAGTGGAATAACCTTTGACCAGCTATTCTAATAATATTAATAATATCAGGGCGTGTCAACCACAGTATGGTTAGGGCCAGATACATTAAACTACTAGTATATATAACAGTCAAAGCAAAATATTAGCACAAGGACCTTGGGAACGTATGACACGTGTTTCATTGACCTGAGGGCCGTGCGTAACGCTCTTCGATGAGTTTTGTCCGTGTTTCCTGTCCCGTTAATGCTAGTTTGGTATGGGCAACAAGATGGGTTTTTTGTAGCAGATGGGATGTATGGCATTGCAGCAGTTGTTATCAGACCAGCCAAAGTTTGTGTCGCTGGTCAGACGCAGGGTAGCACACTGGCCTTGAAGCACCGTGCCGGGCTCCCCGGCTGCCCAGTTGGTGTAATTGACTGGAGTCGTGTCCGCCCAGTACCACGACCCATTCTGGGAGCTCCGCCGCATGCCGAGCCACACCTCCTGCAGGGTGTCGTTTTTGGTCTGCATGATGTTGTTGTAGATCTGTTGCTCGAGTTGTGCACTGGGTAAGCTGATCAGCTGCAGGCTGTGGTTGCTGCAGTACTGCACGGATTCCTGCCAGCTGCTTGCCACGGCTCCGATGTGTATGACCTCTGGATACAAGACGCAGCCCCTGAAGTCTGTTGGGGAGTTCAGACGAAACAAAACAGAGACAAACTGAAATTAGAAGTAATTTCTGATAAGAAACAATTCCCTGATCCACCGAGGCCTGATTACAACACAACAATTAGCCAAACAGCTAAGCAACCATAGCTTAGCAGCCACAGCTAGACGTGGCCGGCTCTAGTAGCAGCGAGTGTGGAGCCTGGTGTCTTTCTTATTATCCTTTCCAAAACCTACAGCACAAAAGGAGAAGTGGATTAAAGTGCTGAAGTGCTGAAAGCGGCCCTGGATGCTATCATAGCTTCATAGTAATGTTAGCAGCCCCTGTTATGTCTGATTTTTACATTTGTCTGTATCATACTTGCTCTTCACAGCAGTACAAGACTGATGCTGCTTCCTTATTTCTTCTACGTGGATCATCCTCTGGTGAGGACGATGACTTTTTACCTGAGTCCTGTTAGTTATAGCCTCAACGTAGCCTGCTTTTGTCTTCTGAAATCATGGAATCGCTTCAGAAATCTCTATGAATTTTGAGAAGTACATCTGTCACCATTATCAGTGTGAACTGCATATGTGCCAAGAGGGAATGGAAAGCTTGATGAGGTCAGCAACAGTAACTGCGGGGAGCTAGTTTGAGTGCTAACAAACAAGCTTTGTGAAACACTCTCAGACCAAACACTTAAAAGTTTAAAGTCTGACACCCCTTATTTTCAGGAGTTTCTCGTGACTCCGTAGGCCTCAGTTTGAAGCCGAAGGTCAGGCTGTAAACGGTGTGTGAGTCATGGTGCCGCTGCATACCTGGGGATTTACTGATGATGGGTGCTGGGTTCCCAAACAGAGTGCTTCCATTATATCCCATAAAGTAGACTGCCATCACGGAGGAATTGTGCCAGATGACGCTCTCACCTGTTTTCAGATCAACCTGTGTGGAGACGTATCCTGTCCCTGCCAGTGGCTGCCACTGTGGATTCACCAAAGGAACATTTCCAATATAAACCCCATTACTGAAAACGCTGTTGACCACGATGACAACAAAGGTTTGTGTTTCGTTGAAGGATTTGACAACAGTACAGGAGGCAAAGTCCACGTCTGCTATCAGATTGATGAGTAAGCCTGGACGGTAGAGGATGGCTGTGCCGCTTGTCGTGACCATCGGCGAATTCAGATTAAAGGGCTGCATCTGGGAGGAGCTTGTCTCTGACACAAGTATAAATGTTTGATCATCAGCCTCGCCGACCAGACCAGGAGGAATATAGAAATTCGCGGCCTGTTCTTTGGCTGGCTGCAGACTTGTGTACAGCAGCCCACAGGTGCAGTTGACCCAGATGGCACAGCTGTGACCAAAGAGGACCTCCACTGGTTGGGTGGCGTTCACAGTCTGCATCCTGTCATTTATCCAGATCTGAGCGATCTCATTGGGTTGAAGCGTAACTTGACTGTTCACTTCACCTTTAATGGTTACCTGGTTTACGCTGTTGGTATTGATGATAATGAGATGGAATGGGTTTCTTTCAGTTACATCCTTCGTGACCAGGCTCGTGGGGTCCGTGGTTCCTGTGATCTTGGGTGTCAGCGGGATGATGTAGTTTGTGGCCAGTTTGTCAGTAGATATAACCAGACCAGTCTGCACACTGTTGTTTCTAACGCTGACGGCAGTGACGGTGATGTTATTGTTGCTGGTAATTATGACAGTATTGTTGGCTAAGGCTTGCTTCCCGAGCTCCAGACTTTTGTCCAGTGGAAAGTTCAAAGTCTTTCCTGCTGCCAGTGTTGACTGTGTGCTGCCATTGATGACAACCACAGTGTCATCATACAACGCAGTGACTTGGACATTGTTAGTGGGCAGAACAGGATGATAGTAGGCGATGTTCTCTGGAAACGCAACACGGAATTCCACACCGGTGCTGTCTTCAGGTGGAGGGGCTGTGGAGGCTGGGAAAGGAAAAATAAACTCAAACATTCAGTCATATTTTCCAAATAGGAATACACTTCCTTCAGTTATCCCATGTTAGGTCATTTACACCTCCATGTAATTTAATTTGGAGCCATGTGGAGGAAGGTAGAGCTGGAGGAAACACTAGGAAGAAATAACGAATTAAAGAAATAAACTTTACCCTTTGCATTAGTGTAAACACTGGGATCTACAGGGAGCAGTGCTGGGAAAGAAAACTGAAGTTTGGTGGGAAATGGTGTGAACAACACTGATACACTGCAGAACCTGTATAGAGATAGTACAGTAGTATAATGTAGTTCTGAGGACAGCAGGGAACCATAAGGAAGGTCTGAGAACGTCCTACAGATGTTGTGACAGCAGCTGAGAAGAAGCTACAAACGTCTCAGACTTTCACTGGCAGCGAGTGTTTGATGCTGAAGAGATTTATAGTGGAGTTTCCTTTGAACACGGCTTCTATGCAGAGAGCTAGTAACCAGTTAAAGTTACTTTATAATAGAAATAAAGAACTGCAGTTTAAAAACACATAATAGAGTCATTGCAAGCAGAAGTTATTTGTGGGTTGAGACAGAGCGAATCAGGTTTTGTTACATCACCGGATGACTACGTAACATCACAGACACCAACACAAACAACCTGACAGACGCCTCGCCCAACAAACCAAGCCCGCCCACTTCTGGTCAGTGCTGGAGCAAGTACTCACATCCTTTACTGCAGTACAAGTACTAATAAACACAGTTCCTGCAGTACCAGAGTGTGAGTACTCAGTAACTGTAGTTTTAAGTATTAAAACAGTAAATGTTCTGCTGTTATATCTGACATCACCAGATGATTCTTGATCATCATTCATGGAAAAGCAGGATCGATCGATTGATCACAATAAACCCCAAAGTGACGCCTCCACAGGCAGCAATGAAACAGTTTCTGCCTGTTTCATTTAGAACCATCAGAACCATCAGATTTTATAAACTGTGTAAAAATCTAAAGCTGTCAGGTGAACGCAGTGCCCTACAATGTACTTAATGACGTAAGTATATAATATTAGTATAGTAAATATGTGATACTATAACAATATATTAGTTAGCTGAGTGTTGTACCTGAGTTCAGTGCTGCCAGCAGCAGCAGCAGCAGGCGACACATTGTGGTCCAGGATCACCAGCGATGAGTCTTTGGAAACTAAAGCCAGAACCTGGAATGAACAGACGGGTTAAAACAAGACCTCATCGACTCCAACGCGTCTCACCTTATTATTATTACTATGATCATTATTATTGATTGGCTTTCTCCACCCAAACCACACAGCAGCCCGACTGTGTTCAGCTTCTTCTGATTCAGACGTGGAAGAAGCACTCGGGTCATTTAGAGATCCGACCCTACATGTCTCCTCGATGTAGTGGAGTTAAAGTAAAAGCAGCATGAAATGGAAATACTCAAGTACCTGGAATTTGTATTTAAGTACAGTCCTTGAGAAAAAGTACTCGGTTACATTCCACCACTGTCCTGAACAGAGTCTTACCTGCAGCCGAGTGCTTTCCTGAAACTCCTTCTTCTCCTTCAGACATGGAAACTCACATTTGTCAGTCAAATACGAAGTGATTTGGAAGACATTTGCATAAGATGCACATCAGGAGGAGGAGAGAAAGAGAGGAAGAGGAGAGGAGAGGAGAGGGAGGAAGAGGACAGGAGAGGAGAGGAGAGGAGAGGAGAGGAGAGGAGAGGAGAGGAGAGGAGAGGAGAGGCTGCTCAATGACTCTCTGGCTTCTTTTCCTGATTTAGATCCCCATCAGACTCTGTATGTTACACACACCCGTCACACACACACACACACACACACACGGACTGCCACTTCTCATTTCACAAGAGCCTCTTTGAAGTAGAAACAAATAAACATGGAGTAAGGAGAAAAAGGAAAAAAACCACCAATGATTTCCTTTCAATTATCCAGATATGTTTGCAGAGACCCTACTGTCTACATCACCAAATGCAACTCATGACAGAATGTGTTAGATTCGGCTGTTAAATCCTCACGGCAGAGGAAATAAACTCAAAGACACACAGCAAATGTACACAGACTTTACTTTACTACCAAATGAATGATGGACAGATGACAATATCCATAATATGTTTTTCCCTCCTGGTGGTACGATGCATTTCTCAGCTGCAGAAACAGGTTTGCTATTGTTCACCAGTCTGACAGCCACTAAAAATATCTCTCAAGGGTCACACAAAACTGAGTTTTCCATGCATGAATTTTAGGCTGCGATATATATTATGCAGGAACTTGGCTTTCGTCTGTACTTTCATTTTTTAAAGTCTTCTTTGTTGTTTTCTGTTGGTAGCTTTTATTTGTTTTGTTTTCTTGAAGTGAAGCTGTTGTGACAGTTGCTGTTGGAAATTACCCGACAATCTGGGGTCACACAGTCTGCAACAGTCACCACTCACACGCTGTAGCTTTCACTGTATACATATGTGTGTGAGTGCACCGGTGTAAGTGAGAGACCGAAAGAACGACAGACGAAGGTACTGATTCAGGCGAGGATAACAAAACTTCAAAGTTCAGATGGGCACTTTTAGGACTCAGCGGTTATAATTCAGGAGTAAATGGCTGCGGCTTTCAGCAGTGAGGCAACCATACATCCATCGTGGATACGGCTGCAGTAACACCAACGGCTGAATCAGGTTTTCAAGTCCTGTGCTGACAGGATAATCTTGCCCTGCAGCCAACCAGATTTGAAAGGAGAGCGTGGCGAACAGAGAGAGAGAGAGTGTGTGTGTGTGTGTGTGTGTGTGTGTGTGTGTGTGTGTGTGTGTGTGTGTGTGTGTGTGTGTGTGTGTGTGTGTGTGTGTGTGTGTGTGTGTGT
>JAVQJF010066255.1:0-10282 GCA_036023855.1 Gadopsis marmoratus | reverse complement strand
TTGGGTCTGTAGATATAGAGTTGGCTTGAACTTGCTCTATATTTACAAGTGCTATGAGATAACTTTGTTATGATATAGCGCTATATAAATAAAATTTGATTTGATTTTATTTGATTTGACCTGTCAGAGCTCACAAAGTTATGGCTGAAAGTTCCGTAAGTAAGTAAGCTGAAAGTTGACATTTTATAAAATATATTAAAATGCACATAAATAAACAGGATAAACACAAAATACTTGGTTTGAACTGTCTCCACCTTGTCTCTCTGGCAGAAACATGATTTCTGTTTCAAAGTGGAGATCCTTTAACAGATTCTACTTTGGAAACAAATGGGCGTCTAATGGGGTTTTTCAGTATCTCCACTTACTTTCTTTTAAACATAAATGATGCATCATTTTCATTTTCTCCAACATGTTCCAGTTGCAATAATGATATTAAGCCCCCAGTTTCCATGTAAACATGATGTGAGTCAGCTGCAGTTCATACAGCTCTTGCAGATGGACGTCTCCTCCTCAGAAAGCTTTTCGGGGTCGTTCATGTGAGAGGATCTGTTTTTTATTCCACATTTTACATTCATTTCATCAGCATGTTCCCCAGGGTTTTGTTTGCCTGTCATCTCGAGATACTCAGTTTAAGACTGCCTTGGGTCACGATGAAGAGTCATAGATGTTAATCTAGCATTTCAAAACGGATATAAAAAAGGAAAGACTAGATATATGACATTTTAAAGCCTTTTTGCTCCAAAACATTTCCTCTTGTAAGAATGCGGACGCGGCTCTCTCATGGTAAGATCATTATCTTGAACCACATTATAAGAATTTAGTTGCTCAGCGCTCACGAGTCATTACGAAATCCAACATCAGGGGATCTGCAAATATTTGCATTTAAATTACCTTTAAGGTGAATAAAAAGAGGCAGGTGCCGTACTGTATGTGATGTATTTCATCACGAAATTTTCTGAACTCAACATTGACCTTTTTTCCAAGTTTCCCTGAGCTTTTGACCATCTCCCATTGTGTAGAGTCAGTGAATGGAACCTGCTCGCGGTGGTCACTTCATGCGGGATCGTAACACCTGACCCCTCAGCAAGTTCCTCGTTGAAGAAACTCAGCTGAAAGCACCAGGAAAAGCTAGTAAGTGAACCTTAGGTTTGGGATATTTTGTATATTATTTAGATATGCTTTTCTTAAGGTGAACAATGGATTTGTACGTTGTTGAATTGGCCCTGAAGATGTTTAGCGCTCGCCCATGCTGTAATTTCAGTTGCTGTCGGATTCGTATAGAACATGAATGGTGCAATATATAACACATTTCACGTCACATGACTCAGCGCTTCCATCAGCACGGCTTGAATTGGTGTAACAGTCAGACCAGCAGATTAAAGAGCAGCGTTTCTATTCATTTTATATCATTTTGGCCCTTCATAGCAAAGAATTCCCTTTTATTCTAGCTGCTGTGTTTCAGGACCTACAGATGACTGCTGGTTGCAGACGGGCGTAGCAGACACCCCTATCACTCATGTCAAACACAATGACGCCGTCTCAGTGTGCTTAGCTTCCTAGTTTCGGTCTGAATTTGACATGCTGGCTGGCAGTGATGCTGCTATCAAAGCCTCCATCTACTGGGCAAAGGTTTGGCCCATATTCTTCACCTCACTCATATCAGGGTTGTGTCTGTGTGTGTGAGTCATTGTTCCATGCTCTTCTCTGAACTCAAACTCCATCAACAGTCGCTACGTTTGCTTCCTGAATTCATACCCGTAAGGAAGAAAGGTGACATGTTGCATTCTTCCCTGACACGTGGCGTCAGCTTCCTGACCGTGGTAGCGATTGAACCCCCAGCCACGATGAGCGAGTCCTGCCGAGCTCATATAGAAAGTGTGTTAAGTCAATCCGCCCTGTCCCGCCGCTACGCTGCGTTCACACATGTCAGGAAGTCCCCTAGCTAGCAGGCTAGGCTTCGAGAAACAACTGAGCCACGTTTCACGTGTTAGTGTCAGCGTTCAGTTTGTTAAGAAGTCAGATCAAGTACAAACTGTGTATAGCTCCTTTTGAAATCAGCTAAATCGATTGTATTGATGTTAGTATTGGTTTTTACTCAAATGGCGGCTTGGCAGCCATTTTGTCAATGCTTTGTTGACACTTGGTTCCTGATGTCTCAGACTCAGTTTTACAACCTTCCTCTTCCAAATTCCAACTTTTAGACAGGGGACGGTGAAAGCAGCTTCTTTGACCCAGTCTGTCAATTTTACTCTCGTGGGTGGGTTCTGTCAGCTGTAGCTGGCTAGCTAGCTTATTAAACTTATGAGCTGGGTTGAAAACGTTCTTTTTAAACGAAGGAAAGCCACATTAAAAGGATCTTAAATACACCTATTATTGGCAACATACACAAAAACAAGCTAAAAGAATGAGGCTAAAGCTACATGGAAATAAAGAAAACAGCATTAACATTAGAACAGATATAAACGACTGTTTTGCGACGTGATTTCTGAATTTCCAAATTCCATACTGGCCTTAGGACACACACCTTTTTTTTCCTTCTCATCTGTCTCACTCTGTCCTGAATGTGAGGACATCATGTGTGTGTGTTGTCGTGCCAAAGCCTCATCCTGGAGGAATTTCAAAGCATCCTGCCGTCACGGCTCCGCTACTTGTTTATTATTGCACCGCCCCACATTCCTCCGTCGCCCTCAGCGGCAGCCGGAAGTGGGAAATGGATAAGGGCACATTTTTTACAGTGCGACTGTGGAGTCACTGTGTTGGCTTTGCTGCCTTGTCTGAAGAAAGCAGCAAGGGAAGGGGACAAGGGGACGGGGAAAGGAGGAGGAGGGGGTACACTTAGAATGAGCCCATTCCTGCAGTCTGCACCACCAGACAAATATTTGCTCTAGAGGAAGTTTTGTTTTTTTCTCCACTGTAACAAATAGGTCAAATGCCAGTTTTTGTACATTATTACATCATTTTAGCACCCCCCCCCCAACACACACATGCATGTTTCAGCAGTGTTTTGTCCTGTTTCTGTAGATGTCTCTCTCTGTATCCTATGAGCTCTCACTGGAGCTCCGATGTAAAATTCCTCCTCATCAATCCTCAAACAATTGAACTCCTTCCTGTTTTTAATTGGGCTTTGTTTTTGGCTTTTCGTTGGTCTGGCTTCTGCTCCAGGTTGAACTTAAATGGTAGAAGTTGCCCATATAAAGTCCCTGACTTCCAGACAAAATATACTCATGATTCATGACTTTTCCTGCATAGAACACATTGATCTTTAGTCCATGATTTTCCAGTAGTTGTCATCACACAGGAAAACCAGAATGCAGGTTTCTCTAATACATCTGCCAATTTAGCAGACTGACCAATGAGAAAACATCTACTTTTAGATTCTGGCAATGCTTAAATAAATAAATCAAATTAAATGTGTTATGTAGGCCAGTGAAGTTTGCTCTGACAAGAATGTGCACATCTATTATGGTTTAATTTTTCTTTTCACAGTAGAATGCAAAGGTTACGAATTAATGAATGGCTTCAAATCAAGCACAAATTAATTATATAGTAATTATAATTTTACGTTTTAAAAATAAATGCAAGGAAGGGGTGATTTATAGTTTATTTATAGTTATAAAAAATGTTTTAATACAAGTGTCACTATAATGAAATTTTTCCAACACTAAATAACATCAGATAAAGAATAATATAGAATATTAAGATGAAAATGTTGACATGACAAGTGAAACATAAAAAGGAAGCATATACAAAATGCAGCGTATAGTATATATAATCAAACGATGTTTTTTTTCTTAAACAGATTTAGTTTAGTTTAGTATATTCTGCTGACTGGGTGCCAGCAGAATACAAACATGCTGAATTATCTGTGCATCCCAATAAGTCTAATGTGGCCTTTGTGCAGACTGTGTGGATTTGAATTATATAATAACAATAATAATATAGTAATAATAACAGTGTTTGGACTGTGTGGGCGGCCGTGCTGTGGTCATAGTCATGATGTCTGTTTTTGTCACTGGTAAGAGATAGGCAGTGTAAACTGACAGTGTGTGTGTGGGTTGCAGAGAGCTGATGTGGCAGGCGGCTGCGTATCTCTTTACGAAGGTCAAAGTGTTCTGCACGCAGCGGTATTGTTTGTGTGACAGTACAGGGGCGCGTGGGGCGACCGTGCCGTGATCTCACCTTCCTGCGGGGGGTGCTGACAGACCCTCCTTGACTTCATCATCCTTCATATCAGCCTGTGTGGCACATGCAAGCCCTGTGTTCTACTGCTTCATGCTCACATCTTCCTCTGCCGCCTCCAGCCTCATCCTGCGTGCTATTCACTTCTGGAAAAAAAAAGACAATGAATGTCACGGCCTCACATGACCTCCTGTTTTTGTGGCGACCGTCTGCTGCCACTAGAAGTATTCTTATTATTCTGCATGACAGACATTTTATTAATCAAGATATCCAGATGCAGCCTTTAGACTGTATAAGCAGTAAAAACAATGAATAAATGGAAAATACAGTATGATGTAGCTAAGGACGTTTTTAAGTGTTAATGTATGTGTCACTAGTTATCATTTCTTGTAGCTGGAATACAGTTAATAAATTATCGCTTTTCTCCCTTTTATTGCATTACCTCATTTGTTTCTTCCCTTGACACAATGTGATGTCCTGAGTAAATCAACACAATTCCCCCATTTTTACTGAAATGGAGCTGTTATTTGTCTTGGAATGTGGTTTTGGTTTGTTCATCTTATTTCAGAACTTTCAGGACAAATGAATGCTACGGTCTCAGTAGAGATTCTTAGTTTAGGTCCAAAGCCCTTTTAAGCTGCATTTGCACTCTGACATGAGCAACTCTGATGCAAAAACTCTCATTACTTGTATTTGCTTGGTATGAAATATATAGAATCCCAGCAGCAACGTGCCGGCTTCTGTCTGATTCATCCAGAAATGTCCAACCTGTAAAAACCTCAGTATTTGTCGATCCCTTACATGTTCTCCATGTCCTTGTTGGCCTGCAGGGGGCGCTGGCCGTAGAGTATGCTCGTGCCCCTGCTGGAATGCCTGGCGGACAGGTATGTGCGTGTTGTGTAACAACTCTGTTCTGCATAAACAGAGGAGCACACACAGAGGTAGGCGGGGCCATCATGACATCAGCCACAGGGGGCGTATAAGTAGATGTCCTGGCCGGAGGCAAACACAAAGCACCTGTTGCTGCTCTGAGGACTCGCCTGCACCTCTGGGAGTGTGTGAACTGACTCCTGCATTTCCACACCAGAACATCGGACACGAGATGATGGCTTCCTCCTTGATGTGCCAGACACTGACTCTATTCATCATCTGCATGGCTCTTCAAGAGGGTGAGTAACTGCTTCTTTTGCTTGGGATTTTTTAGGAGTTTAAAAAATGCTTTAAATAATAAGTCATTTTTGGCAGCGATGAACTACCATTTCTTTCTTGACTGATTTAGATTTAGAAACATTTTAAGGGTTAGGGTTGGAGGTTGATAAAAAAAAGCAATGTTAGAATAGTTAAACACAAAAGTTGAGCAAAAGAATTAAGATGCAGGTGTGATGCAAACTAAACTTTATAATACTTCTGACCTTCTGCCAGAAAGAGCTGACTTTCAGTCTGTCAGAATATATTTTCCTTTGATAAGTTATTACTGCAGCATTATTGATATAAACACATGTGTCCCATTTGCAGGATTGTTTGACTTGGACTGAATTCCTCGACTTACAATATGATAAATATCTTTCTGTTAATCGCAATCACATTTATTTATCTGCACAAGTGGGTGTTAGCCCGCCAAGCAGACCTCTTTGTGTTTACATGTGATAATCACTACCTGCACACTCACAACTGCAGAGGATTAGTTGGCGCTTTTTAATCTCGGCATCCTTTGTGTTTTTCTAGGTTGTGGACTCCCCTTATCGGACCGGGCAGAGCCGCCAGCTCAGGCTCCACATCCACACCGAGTCAGGACCAAGCGCTGCTCCTGTAACAGCTGGGATGATAAAGAATGCATCTACTTCTGCCACCTGGATATTATCTGGGTCAACACACCAAGGTGAGGCTGCAGACTACATACTCAAAAAGCTGCACATGTTGCTAGACCGGGAGATTGAGTAAAACCCCCTAACCATGATCTTAACACTGGATGAAACCTTAATCCTAAAATGTAAAAAGCCACCCCTGACCCCCAACAGCACCCAGGAATGATATGTAAAATAATTCCAGTTCCCTCATTCCTCGTGCTTTCACCAACTAAGCTAAGAAGATTTGTTTTCCTTTTCAGTAAACTCCTTCCTTATGGCCTGGGAAGTCCCCTGTCTCGTCGCCGCCGACGTTCAGCAGACCGTTGCGAATGCCTCAACCCCGCCGATAAAACCTGCTCCGGCTTCTGCCGCGAAAGGTGAGCGCAGCCCTTCCTTCTTCCATCTACATAGACCAACAGCAAAAATCATCCCTTCCTATAACGCGCCCTACTTTGGATGCGAGATAGCATCAAAGCATCTTCTGTGTCTCCTTCCAGCTCGTCGTGACGAGCCTGAATAGCATGTCGATGTAGACGACGAGTCAGAGGAGGAAAAGTGATTCGCTGTGTGATAATATTACTGCAGTATAGGGGCAGTAGTCATAGTGCAGAGAATGGCCCACGTTTCCTGGGAGGCCTTGAAAGAAATCAGAAACGTTTATTGGCATTGCTGCTATTTCTGGAAAGTTTTCCTTTCTGCTAAAGGAACATTTGTGTTTTGAGCTGTGGTGGTCGTGAAACCACCAGTATGGATTAGTCACCATCTCTAGATGTTGCCTTAGGGGCTGTTTTGGAAACTTAAAATATATTAGTTTGGAATTCCAAGGAAATTGCTCAGTCGACCCTGAACTACTTTTGCTTCACAGTAATGTGATAATGCCGGACAAAAGCCTCCGTTTGTAGAGCTTTAATTCCCTGAGGGATTGGCAGGGTTATGTCCTTGTTTAAATAGTTTTGTTGCATCTGTCCACAGCTCAGAGAATCCAAGGACTAATATCGTGGGCCCTCTGGAAGAATCTGCAAGCACAAGCAGCAGCAAACTACTGGCATCTTTCAGGTAAATTAAGACGAATTTAAGGATAAACCTTGAAATCCGTACTGTGCTGTGTTTAACGGCCATTTCTAAAACATAGGAAGCATCTCTTACCTGTTTTCTTTTGGGTTTTTCCCCGCAGAACTGTGGTCACGTCCAACATGGCGACCGCAAACGAGAATCTGTCAACCAACAAGAACCTGGGTGGCGTCAACAGGCTGAGGGGCAGAACGAGGAGGTAGAGGATGGAGCAAACGCAAGACGCCGTCAGCCTCTGTGGCCTGGAGGCTCCTTCAGAGTCTTACCCACTCTGGGGATGCAGAGGTGGTCAAAGGAGGCCGTGGGTCGAGCATTTGATCAACCAAACGGCGGCAGCTCACTGAGACAGAAGCCCTACACCATCAGCTGTGCTGGGTGGAGAAGCTCAGAGTCATTTCTTGAACTCTCTTTGAACTTTTGTTTTAACCTCACAACGGTCTACACGTGCCAAGGAAGGATCCATTAGAACTAAGGACATGGAATCTGACGTCCGGACAATTGGGCAACTATATCAAGAAAGGTTCCAGCGACTAATCAGTCACTGATCTGTTGTCCTTCAGCTTCTACGGACAAAGCGCTGTTGTTACTCGTCTGAATGCACAGATTTAAACCCACAAGTCACCTACACTGAGGATCGTAGGATCCTTACATATTCCACTCTGCATTTAGTTTGGAGTTGTGTCTTTACTCAGATGTCCTCGGAACTAATCTTCTGTCGTTGTCGACCTTGGGTTCAGTTTAATATTCCTCTGTATCAGAGCTGGAATCTGCTGTTCTGCCTAATGTTTTGGGCAAACGATCAAATAGCTTTTTAATTATCAGGCAGTACTTGAAAATGGCAGCCTGCTCGCTCTTGGCACACATTGCCTCGGTGAAATTAAGGCCGTCTCTTTGGGATTTATCTAACAAACAAGAAGCTTTATACAAGGCCCATTGTCAGCTCCTCTACACACATATACAGTATACTTTCTGCTAGCATAACAACTACAGTAGGTCTATTGTGTTAGCTCCAATATTTATTTCATAGCTCCTGTTTAATGTTTTGATTGAAGGTAGGCCAAAAGGTTTCAATGGCATGCAGCTTGCCAACAAATTGTTTTTCTCCCCCTGACCAATGTTCACTTAATTCCTCTGTAATTAGCCACTGGGGAATCATGACTCTCGGCTTGTGTTATGCACTTCAAAAGCTATTTATCTGTGGCCTGCACTATTTCTGTGCCATGAATCCATCCACCCTTTTTTTTTGATTGTACTCAAGTCATGGACAGATGAAAATATAAACCTTTGTTGCAACTCAGAAAATATTCATCCTTAAACATCTCAATGCTGTGTGTGGTGGACAGTTGTCCTGCTGAACACTGAAAGATAGCGGCTGCTGTAAAGGGACCAATTTATTTATTCTCTAACTTATTCAGAGATGTATTTATATTTGTATGAATGATGCACTGAGTTGTGAATGAAAAAATAAAAATGGAAGGAAATATTCTGCAGCGGAATGGTGGGTTCATTGTGCACGTTCCAGAAAACACTATTATTTGAATCTATTCAACACTGAGATGACTGAATATTGTTAGAGGTTCCACCATTGGTTCATGATCATGTTCCCTTTCAAGAACTCTTTCTGGAAGAAATACTGAACTTCTTCTAGGGACGTAGATACTGTACACACATATTGAACATAATTGTTAAAAACATAATGCTCTCCAGACTTAAACAAAAAAATAACTCTAGCTGTTACGACTTTGGGTATAACACCA
The DNA here is from genome assembly GCA_036023855.1 of Gadopsis marmoratus. Lineage (NCBI taxonomy): Eukaryota > Metazoa > Chordata > Actinopteri > Centrarchiformes > Percichthyidae > Gadopsis > Gadopsis marmoratus. Next base: position 1,428 of record JAVQJF010066255.1, on the reverse strand, counting down.
CACGCTACACATTTGAATTAAACATAAGACGAGGAAACAGATTGGATTATTAAAATGGCTCAGTTTTGTCCTGACCTGCAGCATCTTTTTCAGCCTGTCTTCGGTTTTCAGTCTAATAATAATAATCTGTTATTTCTTTGCAACCACAAAGTCAACAGAACGATGCTATTAGATGCAAATCTGCCAGGGACGAGGCAAAGATGTGTCCAGGTGAGTTTAAAATATTTGAGCGAAACATTGCTCTATGGTGCATAAACATTCTGATACGACAGGGAAAAGGAATACAGACTGCAGGAAAATCAGAAAGAACCTTCTGACTTCTGAGTTCAGTCAGAGGCTGAGGTGTCACACAAATATACAGACACACAGACGGCGAGTCCATTGCTAGCTAGCTTACAGCTAACGTACAGCTGGTGCATTGGATGTTTGGGGCGAATACACACAAATGGTCCAGCGGTGAAAAATTCTTTCACTTCTTGTCTCAACGCACCTTTAAAGGGCTGCATGACTTGCTGCACCAGACGTGGGTCCCCATGATCCAGGATGACAAGAGCCAAAACTGTCCAATCAATGAGTCTGTATGACTTCATGTTCTTTGTAAAAAAAAAACCAGTGTGAACACAACTGGACCAACTGAACCAAACTACTGGTGTGTCAACCAGACCTGCGGCTGCAGCCACCTGGGAGGCTTTTGTGCACAGTTTTTGTAACAGAGTGACATATTTATCTGTCACTCTGTTATAAATATATATATATATAGAAGATTTGCTTTGCCAGTCTCATCCAAGTGTCTCATCTCTCCACTTCCTGTGTCACTTGTCTTATTTTATATTAAAACAGTTGCCACAAAAACATGACTTTTTGCAATTTAACATGCAAGCATATTGCTACAGTATAAAATATAAAACTTCAGTTACAGTTAGTTCTACGCAGAACCAAATTGATGAGATGTAGGTCTCTCTCGTTTTTCTCTGTCTGTGTCTGACATATATATATACATATATATATATATATATATATATTTATACATATTATATATGGCTGGATAGCTCAATAGGTATAATATATATAATCATATACATATAGTCCCTTAACGCTACCTGCCTACCTCATATCTAATGAGTGATGATGTCATACAAGAGTCCCACCGGGTCGGACATCACCCGGGTCAACAAGGTCCGCGTCAGGTGTTGGGGAACCACGGCAACCGGATGAGAAATGGGCTACTGGAACAAGAGCGATTTATATATATACACTGCTCAAAAAGATGAAAGGAACACTTTTTAAGCAGAGTACAGCATCAAGTCAATTAAACTTCTGGGATGTTGATCTGGTCAGTTAAGCAGCAGAGGGGCTTGTTAATCAGTTTCAGCTGCTTTGGTGTTAATGAAATTAACAACAGGTGCACTAGAGGGCAACAATGAGACG
>JAVQJF010066253.1:0-17825 GCA_036023855.1 Gadopsis marmoratus | reverse complement strand
CTCTCACTGTCTCTCTCTCTCTCTCTCTCTCTCTCTCTGTCTCTCTCTCTCTCTCTCTTTCTCTCTCTCTCTCTTTCACTCTCTCTCTTTCACTCTCTCTCTCTCTTTCTCTCTCTCTGTCGGTTTTATCCTTTTCGAGCTGGAAAAATGTGGAACTACTTTCATCAGCGTGCAGCCGACGCACCGCCCCGGACGGACGCGTGTGTCGTCACCACCGACAGTCTGTCCAACCAGCGCGGAGCTCCGTCGGGACCCGCAGCTGGCGGCTGGACTTCGCCTCATTTGGCCCCCCGACGTTGATAAAGCCGCCGGAGTTGCGGCGTCGACGCGGATTTGTGTCAAGTCAACTGAAGGTGAACTTCGTGCCGCAGTTGCGCGATGCGCGCGGAGCCGAGAGGACGCCACGTGTGACGCCGCGGAGTCGGACGTGAGTTTGAATTCAGTTTTCATTGTTTGCCACATCAGCCGTTGACTCACTGAACGCGTCGTGCTTTAAACCTCTCTCTCTGCTCTCTGCGCACACAGGCGGCCGAGTCTTTATCAAACGTTTGTGTAGGTTGGATTTGCATCTGCAGCCATCTCGCAAGCACTGATGGCTGAACTCCACTTTACTGTTGCAGAGGCCCTGTCGGTCCTGGCTCTGCAGGTCTGAAGGACAACAGCATGGCCGGTGACGCGGTGGTCCGGAAGGGTCTGACCTGGATGAAGCGGGCGGCCTGCAGAGCCTCACCGGGCGGCCTGCACGGCCCAGCGAACCAGAGGCTTGTAAACTACCAGCACGCCACCGGATCAGCAAGGGTGAGCAAGTGAGCCGTGATTTTTTTTGTTTTTGTTTTTTTGTTTGTTTCTTCCAGCTGCAGGGCGACAGTTTCACAAACATGCAGCCCGGATGCCTCCTCTGTCCGGTTCTGCCACCATCACCTCATCAACGCCAGGACAAAGGTGACCAGGGCTGAGAGGCAGATGCTGCTGGAACAGAAGACGCCAACGACGGTTCTTCAAGTCTCGGACGGTGGTTCTCCACCTTTGTTGGCTCGTGACCCCTCAAAAGTGAAGCAGTGTCTCCTTGTGACCCCTCGCCATTGATTTTAAATGATTGCAGAGCTCTGAAATGCAACTAAAACGACAAATTCCTAGATGAGCTGCGCGTTTCGGGCAGGTTTCATTTCCATGTCTTACAGATGGCTTCTCCTGAAACGGTTACCTCACGTCCTCGCCTGTACCTGATATCAAATAATCACATCAGAGCGTAGCAATAAAGCCTCTGACATTAGTTTGTTGAAAAGCCAACGTTGTCCCAAATTCCGTGCCGTGTTGGATTAATGTGGTGGAGGGTAAAAAAAAAAGTGATGCTGGGCTCCTGTTGTCTCCCGTTATACATGGCAGCTGCATTAATTCCCCAGAATCCAAAAAGTACTCTTGAGCTGCAAAGAGTAGCCGGGCAACAGTTTTGATGTGCCGGTGTTGAGAGATATACTTTGGCATTTTGAGAAATATGCTTATTCGCCTTCTTGCCGAGGGTTGGATGAGAAGATCGATGCCACTCTCCTGTCTGTGTTGTGATTTATGAAGCTGCAGCTGCTTAGCTTAGCATTCAGACTGGAAGCAGAGGGAAACATCTGGCCCGGCTCGGTCCAAGGGCAGCACAGGTTTCGACGTTTTCACACTTTGGTCTTTGTAAAAATTAAACGAATGAGCTGTACCATGTTCATCTGTGAGCTTTAGAGGACCCGACTCTGGGCAAGACAGCTAATAAGCATATTCCCCAAAATGTTGAACTACTTCGTTAACACCTTCTCGCGTGGATCGTGTTTTGTCATCCAGGAGACGTTCGGCAAACGGCAAGACGCCTGCGTCCGCAGGGCCACAGCCGCGCAGCTTCACAGCTACTCGACGATGGGAGCTTGTTTCAGCACCTGCTTCGTTGGAAGTGTAAATGGCGGACAGGGGACCTGCAGTGGGAAACCCAGCGCTAAACGTCCGGGGTGCCACCGAGACTGGTCACGCCAACTGTTCTCTGGACACGCGAGGTTATTTAACCAGGACAACTCGACGGTGGGACGGCTGACAACCGAGGACATTGATAAAGCAAGAAACGCCAAGAAAGCAGACATCAAGCAACATAAACAAGTGGTATCCACTCTCCACTTGAGCACCACTCCATATTTCAACCTCGCACATGGGGGCGTATCATTTGTCTTTTGTCCTGCAAGTTGAGTTCTTTCCTTGTGTTTCAGCTCAGTGAAAGAGCCAGAGAGAGGAAGGTGCCCGTCACACGGATAGGACGGCTGGTGAGTTTTGGAGGTAGGTGTGTTTCCCGGTTTATTGGTCACGTTACACCCGTGAAAGTGCCATTAAATGTTAATTAAAACCATAAAGGCTCCAGGTGGAATCCTCGCACCCAAAACTGTGGGGAATGTAAATACTTAAAACATCTGCCAATGTGCCCTTGGGCATGTGGTTTGACCCTCATTTGCTCCGGTAGCAGGGCTCTGTAGCCGGCGTTAAAATACTGCCAGCTGCTGGGGAGTGTGATCTCGGCAAAATTATAGAATTTAACAAAATAACCTGCTTTATGTGAATCCGTGGCATCAGTGTGATTTATTTTTTTTATTTATTTATTTATTTTTTGCATTGATTACATTTCGATATCGTTTCTCATCTTCACTGAGCTGTAGTTTAGTTTTCCGTCATTTTTAAAGGTGCCCTGTGGCGTTTTCTCTGCAACAAATAAAATCCATGTTTTCATTCAGCGTATCCCTGAGGCCTAACAAGTGTGTAGAAATAATTTCCTTCCACTTTAAACATGTGCAAAGCAGATTCTTAAGCACTTGTAACCCAACGTGTTTACTTGCTCGCAGTTGTCTTCTTCTCTGCAAAGCAGGGACCCAGGTGTTAGACAGCTCCACGCCGCTACTGATAAAGTCCTCAGGGCACCTGTTTTAAGTTGGTTACATGTTCGTTTTTTTAAAAGTAAAAGTATCATTTTAAATATTTACGATAGGTTAAATGATTGTTCTTATTTCATGACATTTCATAGACCAAATGATGTTTTGAGAAAGTTGGCACCAGATTAATGAAGAATAAAAACTAATCATTAGTCTGTGTGTTTCTGAGCAAACGTAAGGTTGAGCTCACTTTGCCTTTTTGTTTTTGTTTTTGTTTTCTTTACAAATGAAATGACCCAGAATCTTGAATGTTAATAATCTTTAATGGACTCTGGCGTTTTCTTAGCCAACATCGTCTTCGTAGCTTTTTCTGACACGAGTTGTGCAAACAAGTTGTGCAAACGACACAGAGCTGGAACTTCCTCCAGAGCAGCCAGGGCTCATGGGAGACTAACGAGTCACTCTGCAGGATGTCATCACTGCAGAGATTATGTAATTTGGTGTGAAATTTATGCTACAAAAGACACAAACGTTTCCCAATTTCTTTTTCTTCTTCTTCTCTTTCAGCTAGTTTTACAAGCAGAGTAGTTATTTCTTCCTTAGACAGTGAGGTTTAATTTTGGATTTAGTCGAGAGGTTTTGCTTCGATGACCTCGGTCACCAGTTTTGCAGAGCTGGGCTCGACTGACGTGCTCCTTCGCAGACCTGGAAGTGCACAGAATCGGTAGCTGAGACAATGTTTCGGGGACATGCCGGAGTCCGGCCTGAGAATCCAGCTGATGTTGTCAGCTATCAGCCTTCTTCTCATCACAGCGCAGCACGCTGACAGTAGCATCAGCTGTTTCTTCCCCTTCTTTCTTGTCCTTAATTTACCCTTTGAACTCTCAAGGTCTCTTGCTGTTGTTCTGAGAAATTAGACCCGCCTCTGGCCACTGATTGCTGTTATCACGTCCTTTTTTTAAAAAAAAAAACAACATCCTGCTGTTATCAGATGCAGAGAAGTGCATTGGCAAAGGTAAACGCTGTGACCAGGTTGATAATGTTAACTTCACTTTTCAAACAGTGCCCGTCTATTCAAACGTGAAGAACGCTGATTATCTGGTTACAATGGCAACTGTCAGTGGGGTGGGTGGGGGGGGGGTATATTAGGCAGCAAGTGACCATTTCGTCCTTGAAGTTGATGTGTTGAAGCTGGAAAAATGGGCAAGTGGAAGGATGTGAGCGACTTTGACAAGAAACAAACTGCTGGCTAGACAACTGGGTCAGAGCATCTCCACCACTGCACTGCATCCAAGAGAAGAACTACTGTAGCTGAGAACGTTAATGCTGGTTCTGATAGAAAGGTGTCGGAACACAGAGCATCGCAGTTTGTTACATTATGGCTGATCGGTGTAAATGCAAGTAGTAATGCCTCAGTGTAAAAAATACTGTTATCAGTAAAAGTCCTGCATTTAATAAAAAAATAATAATCTTAAGTAAAGGTACATAAGTATTGGCATCAAAATATAGTTTAGATACTTTAAGTATCTTGTGCAAAATGTCTCATTATTTAGTGATGCATTAATGTGTAGCATCGCTAATGTTGCCAGTTTAGATACTGCTGGGTAGCCTAATCTATAACATATCATAATTTGCTAGTTATTTTGTATTAATAATCTGAATCTAAGTAGCTAATGCTGTCAAATAAATGTAGTACAATATTTGTCTCCAAAATGTAGTGGAGTAGAAGTATAAAGCAGCATGGTGCAGGACGTCCAACACTTTATATTGATTTCTTTTTGCAGGTCTGGCGGTCGGACTCGGCATTGGGGCGATCGCTGAAGTGGCCAAGAAGAGTTTGAAACCCAAACAAACAGGTGATGAGGACGATTTCTGCTTCATTGGTGGCCTGAGGAGTTGGGAGTGTTTTTTAGGTTTTAATTATCATATTGTGACTATAAAGGCTAACACGCTGACTCTCCTCCTCCGCTGTGTGGGGATCTTTTAGACAAATGTGTGTCGTCTTATGTTGCATATTGTCATACCAACAACATAACACATGCATGTAAAGGTAAAAGGTAAGGACTTCTTTATCTTTGATGAATATCAAAAATATAACCATCTTATCAGAAGCTGAAGTTTAATATCACCTGTACTGAATGATGTGTATGTTTTCTTTCTTTGTTTGTTAAAAGCCAATAAAAAATCCATACTGGACTCGAGTGCCTTCCTCTCCGAAGCCAACGCTGAAAGAATCGTCCGCACACTTTGCAAAGTCCGCGGTGCTGCTCTAAAACTTGGACAGATGCTCAGTATTCAAGGTGAGGCGTCGTCGAACGTGTACGCGGATGGATCTAAATCGTCGCGTCTGTAGAAAATTCAGAAACCCGACGTTGCACAACGTGAGCGCCTCAGACACACGCTGCTGATAAACTGGTGCTGCAGCTTCCCAACAAGACTCCATCATAGTTCTCATTTTAGACTCGCTGGCAAACCAACGAGCTCCCTTCACTGGCAGGGAAATATCATCACCTAAAATAATCCTCGGGCCAGCTGAACACAATAAGTACCATTCCAGTCGAGCTATTGTGGGCAGCCGAGGCCGAACTGACACTCCGGCCTGTTGCCTTTAAGCAGCACACTTGCAGTGCGACGTTGTTGTGCCTCTCGTGTGTTATCGCTACAGGCGAGTCGCAGAGCTGAGCATTTGCCTTTTCTAAAGATAAAACCCTGGCGATCGTTCAAACCCTCACAAGGTCGTTCGACGACGCTTGGCGCAGTTTTGAGTTGTGCTTCCAAACAGTCTCGCCTCAGTCTCCATGTAGTAGCTGTCCTGGAGCGTTTGGGCCCATCGCGTGCTCTTCCTCAGCAGATGGCGTAACGGTGAAACAATTAGTCAATTAATTAATGAGCCACTTGACAGAAAATGGATCTGCAGCTTATTTTGATCAAACGTTGGAAGTCGATGATGACTACAGGGTTCGTACAAGGTCATTGAACACCGTGTTAGTGCTGTTTGCGTAAAAGGGTTTGCAGTTGGTTCATGGTGCCATTAGTGGGAATTCTTGTTTTCTTTGTTATTTTATTCTTTATCTTTTATCGATGCCCATGTTTTCACCACTCGCGTCTGAGTGTCGTTACTTTCTGTTTTATGTGAGCTCCCCAAAACAATTCAGCCACGTTAAAACGGCATTTAAATATTAAATCTTGAATGTAGTAAACTGAAGACCTTTGGGCTTCGGACCAAAGCCTCACTTGAATATGTCACCTTTTTATAGACCAAACGATGAATCCGCTGCTCAAGAAAATAACCAGTAACTTGCAGTATAGATGTTCAAATTAGATGTATTTTCCTGAGACCTTTATGGGCTTATTGTCCAAGGTCAAGACTTTAACCTTTTAACCAAACATGGACAAAAAGTCTTAAAAACTCCACCTGCTGATGATCATGTATCAGCAGGTATAATTGACAGCTTCAGAAGATCAACCAAATGGACCTTGAGGTTGAGATTTTTTTCGGTATTGTGTATATCATCTATTGCCTTTTCTTCTGTAGCGTTTCTTTTTCCTGTTTTACAGTTTGTTCACTGGTGAGTATTTTCACTCTGTTCATCTGTTGTTCATCTCTCCTCTCAGATGACGCCTTTATTAACCCACAGTTGGCCAAAATCTTCGAGCGTGTCCGACAGAGTGCGGACTTCATGCCCCCTAAACAGATGATGGTACAGTATGGAGAGCTGCAGTAAACGGTGCCGACTCAGCAAACCAACATCAGATGAGACGGTTTCTGTTCTCTGTGCAGAAAGCCATCCGCAGTGACCTCGGCCCGAACTGGAGAGACGAGCTGGAGTACTTTGAGGAGAAGCCGTTTGCAGCAGCGTCTATCGGTCAGGTGCATTTAGCGCGGTTGAAGGACGGCCGGGAGGTCGCCATGAAGGTTCAGGTGAGAGGAGAGTTTGCACGGAGATAAAAACACCGACGCAAACTGTGACAAAATGCAAAAATCACACAATCAAATCTGTTGTTTCAGTACCCCGGAGTTGCCAAGAGTATCGACAGTGACATGAAAAACATCATGACTGCTCTGAGTTTAAGCAACGCCCTGCCTGAAGGTAACATTGTTATCATATTTATGATAACAGCTGCTATTGTCAATAGACTTACCTACACGAGCAGCTTGAATGTCATGATTTTCAGTTTTCTGACGTCTGCACTCATTTCACAGGTCTGTTTCCTGAGCACCTTATTGAGGTCATGAGCCGTGAGCTGGCGCTCGAGTGTGATTACATAAGAGAAGCGAAATGTGCCAAAAAATTCCAGTGAGTTGTTCAAACTTATTCTTATTACACAGACTGAGTGGATCCTGGCTATAGTTTTCTATAGTACTTTTCTTTGACTCCTCATCATAAGTTGCATACAAGTTGGCAGCAGTTCGGGCTTAAAGGGAAAAACTACAGTATTTCACGAATAAGACTGGAGAAAATGAAGCAAAATATTGTGCGTGAGAATTTCTTTTCTTTTTTTTGTTTTCTACCTGGACAGTCATCTGGCGACCCCTTATTTGACCCCAGTATTTCTGTTAACTCACAAACTAACAGAAATTAGATCCTTCTGTGATCTCAGAATGGCATCTTTAACCACAAATGAAGAGGAACAAAACATATTTTGTCAACCTGTCTTGTGTTCAATGTTTTAATATGTATTAATCAAATCAAATTTTAAATTTTTTTTTTTTGTCAGAGGTGAAGAAAATAAAATAAACAAATGAGAGATATGTGTTAATTTGTGACCTATAAAAGGTGCCATTACCTTTTAGACAGAGCCAGGCTAGTCTTTATGCAAAGCTAAGCGGCTGCTGGCATTAAGTTAATATTTATCCTACAGATGTTAGAGTGACATCAATGTTCTCATTTAACTCTCAGAAGTGGATAAGCTTATTTCCCATATTGTCAAACTATCCCTTTAAGAGCAAAGTTTGTATTTTAGCTGTCAGGTTAATGATGGTCTTGTTCTCCCGCGTACCAGGATGTTGCCCTTTTGCTGCTGACGTCACAGTTTTGGGGGTCGGGTTCAGGTGTCTTTCCTTAACGTTGCCGTTTGTGTTTCAGAGAGCTGCTGAAGGATGACCCGTTCTTCTATGTTCCTGATGTGATCGACCAGCTGAGCAGCCAGCATGTCCTCACCACAACGCTGGTGCCCGGGTTCCCTTTGGACCGGGCCACCGACTTCTCCCAGGAGCTCAGGAATGAGGTGTGAACTCTGCACCTCTTACAGTACAATTCACACCTGCGCACGGCCAATTCACCTTTTTAAAGCCCAGGGCTCACTTTTAGAGTTTCACTTCTGTCATTCCACACTATTCCTCCGTTCGCAATAATACACGGTGCACCGTTTTATTCCAGACCATCCTTATTATGTCCCTTCCTCTTTTCTGCCAGATTTGTGAGCAGATCTTGATGTTGTGCTTGAGAGAGCTTTTTGAGTTCAGATACATGCAGACTGACCCAAACTGGTCCAACTTCTTCTTTGATCCACAAGCTCACAAGGTCGGTTTGCCTCTCATCCCTTCATATGCACACTGTTGGTACATTCCTATATACATGTCTCCCCTTTCTCTCTCTGAGGTCTGCTTTTCTGTTTCATGTCTTCAGGTTGCACTTTTGGATTTTGGAGCGACGCGGGGATTTGATAAGAGTTTCACTGACGCCTACATTGAGGTGAGAAGAAATGTTGAAAATTAACAGGATGTGTAGAGTGTATTGTGTCATTATGACACATTTCTTTTGCATCTTGTTGCATCACAAAACCTTCCCGTTGTCACACACAGATATTCAAACAAGACACTTTACGGGATATAAATGCAGCCAATGCCCAAAGAGAACCCAACGGTGGTTAGAAAAGCTGACACTAACTGGTTAATATGGTTTGAATAAGTTAACATCTGACCAAGGGACAACAGGTGAAAATTAGCCTTTTGGCTAACACTGAAACATTTTGAAGTTGATCAATGTGCTCTGTCCTTGAAAATAAATAAATAAATAAAATATTTCATGTTTGGGATGAGACGGGGTGAAAGTATCATCCATCCAATATGTAACGTTTTTACAAGAGAAGTTTGTTACTAAGAATAAAAGACAATTTGGTACGTGGTAATGAGAAAATATGTCACAACATGAAAGTGGACACATATTTTTGTATATGTTATGCACCAAATTCATGAATCCTCATAAGTGGCTTGAAATGGCTCAAATCCTAAATAAAATCATTTACATTTCATTACTTTAGGATGATTGTTTTTCATTTCTCCCAACAGATTATTAATGCAGCTGCAAATTGTAACAGAGAAGGTGTCCTGCAGAGATCCAGAGACATGAGGTTCCTCACAGGATACGAGTCAAAGGTAACAAACACTAACATCTATGAACCACAACGGTGTATAAATAGTGACATTTAGGATAAGAATGACTGTTAAGAGACAGTTCTGTGCTGACTGATGCTTCTCAGCACTGCTGGTTTTCCGACTTACTACTTAGTTTATTGACTAACCTGAATAGATCTGCTCTTATGAGGATCATAGAGGTTAAAAACAAACCTGCAGAAACGTCACCATACTCAATGACCAAGGAAAATCCTGTATTTGAACTTCTACTTGTGTAAAAGTACTCACTATGCAAAGTGGCCCCTTGTTGAATTTTGGAGCCTTCAAGGTCCCGAAAGATGATATATATTTTTAAATTGTATACACACAAGATAATTTACATTATTATTGTGTGTAAACAAGACAAAAAAAAATTTCCGGTTAGTTTTTCTGCAGGGCAATTTACAGCTTTATCATTCGTATAAGTACATGACCTCAGTCCAGCCTCAGCAGGTCTAATCTGCAACGATGTCATATTTATCATGTATATAAGTTGATTGTATGCTTTGTATATAACATCAAAATAACTACAGCAGTTAAATTTAGTAGAGTAAAAAGTACAATACTTCTGTGAATTTCATTTAGTGAAACATTAAGTTCGTTATCGACCTCTACTGGAGACCAAGAGGAATTGCAACAACGGTTACAAAACTAATGTATTTCCTCTTCTGCAAGAAATGGTTCTGGTCTTTGTGCTAAGCTAACCAGCTGTTCATATTTACCTGACTGGCATGAGAGTGAGCTCAACCTTCTCATCGTAACTCTCCACCACATTAAGTGTGTAACTTTTGTGTCCTGTAACAATAAGGCGATGGAGAACGCCCACGTGGACGCAGTGATGATCCTCGGCGAGGCCTTCTCCTCTGAGGAGCCCTTTGACTTTGGAGCTCAGAGCACCACCGAGCGCATCCACAGCCTCATCCCCGTCATGCTGAGGGAGCGACTCACGCCGCCTCCTGATGAGACGTACTCCCTCCACCGCAAGATGGGCGGCTCCTTCCTCATCTGCTCCAAACTCAAAGCTCAAATACGCTGCAAGAACATGTTCCAGGATGCGTACAGGAACTACTGGCAAGATGGACTGCCTGAGGCGACAAACTGAAGACTGGTTTTCCAAAAGGCATGCTAAAAATCAGGATTTTCTAGGTATGTTGAACAAGTTAACTCACATTCATATGCGTGTGCTTCACACTCCATCGCTCATTTTGACCAGGACTCCCATGAGCAAAGTAATGTGTGAAGATTATTTGCATGTATTGTTTAAATGACCAGGAATTTTCAGGTGAAATAAATTGATGTTGCAAAAAGAAATTGACATCAAAGATTTGTACATTTCTGAGAATGCAGAGGCTCAAAAACGAGTAACAATACAATAATTTTATCAACTTGTTGAGTAATTACACAGTTGTATCTATGCAAATAGTCACAAATAATGAATTATTTGGCCATTCTCCCCAAATTTCTGAATGGCAGTCTGGTGAAATGCAGCCAAGTTTGGGAGTTGTGGTCCTTTCTCAGCAGTCGTCTTGTTGACGCTCCACTTGGATTGTGATGCTGGAGAAATCAAACTCGGAGCGCAGGAGCTTTGTCACCTTCACGAGGACGATCTGCGCATCAGAGTCTTCTTCTGAGGACACAGATGACATTTTCTTATGTTACTCAACCTTTCTTTGTATTTATACTTGGCAACAGTTGACTTGCAGAAGCCTGTGAAATAAAAGAAACTTTCATACAATGATGGCTAATGTTTTTTTGACAGACAGACAGACCTACCTACGGCCACATGGGCAGAAAGTAAACACTGAGTCATGTTGAGGCTCCACACGTGCAGACTGTGAACAGCCACAGCTCCTCTCACAGACAGCAGCAGCTCTCTCACAGTGTCCATGTTAACGTCCTGAGGAGTGCCTGCAGAATACGAAGGGCCAGTAAGACAAGCTGTGAAATGATAACGTCACCACAGACAGAACAAAGCGTGTTTACCTTGCATCAGTATTCTGAAAACATCCTTTGTGACTGGAAGTGTCGTCCCGAGAACAAGAACCGAGAACAGGAACGTGCAAATCGGATCTGCTGCCTTATATTCGGGCTGTGCGGAACACATACATCTGATTAAAAATGAATAACAATGGAGCTTGAGAGTTTACTGGAGTCTACATGAAAAGTGCCCTGAGGTAACTTTGTTTTGGCGCTATATGAACCCTGTCGTGTTTTGGCTGACACTGACCCACATATGGATGATGGTGGCAGCCAGCAGGACTCCGACACTTTGCACCAGATCTCCCACCACGTGGATGAAAGCCGCCGTCACACTGGCGTTGGCGTGGCCGTGCCCCTCATGCTGTTTGTCCATCTGCAGCCGGCTGGTGGGAAAGCCGTGACTGTGGCCGTGCGAGGCACCAGACTGATGGAGGATCAAGACCATCCTAAATAAAACAAAGTCAAAATTATTCATCGCCCTCTACACCAAAGACAAACAATCCTCATGGTGAGCTCATCATACTCACAGGACGTTGACCCCCACAGCACAACCTGAGGTTACGAGCATGATCCAGCTGTCGATGTCGTAGTCTCCATCGCTGATCCTCTGTACGGCTGATATGACGAGCACAGCTGTCACAGCCCAGATGGACACAATTGACAGTAACATGCCCAAAATCTCTGTGTGACACAACGACAGAGTCATACAAGACTAGACAGAAACGGGCGATTAAGTTAACACAAACAGCTACAGTAGCCTGGCTCTGTCTCCTACCAACACTTTTAAAGCGCCTTCATTAACATGTTTGTTAAATCTTACAATGTAAAAAAGAATTGTGGTTTTATAAAGTTTTATGTGAGTGAGAGAAGCGCAGTAGTAGTAAGGATGTTGATATTAAACTACATCTATGCAAAACCCACAAACTGTTTTTACATTACTGTATGTGCACGGATTAAACAAACAAGATATAACATGTTAATTAGTAAAGCTAGCATTGTGCTATGCTAGGCTAATCGCCTCCTTGCTCTAGCCCCATACTCGTGGCTGTGGTCAGGACAAATGTCATTAAAACATTTAACAACAATTAAGCATCTGTTTTTAAAAGGTATTTCATTTATTCTTTTAAATGATATTTTCTACTTTTATTGCAATTTTTATTTTTTGACATGAAGGTCTAAATGCTGCTTCAACCCCTTCTATCTCCACACTGCCACCAATAATAAGTCTGGTGGGGATATACTGACTGCTTAATTTATTGGCCTTAAAATAGTCAGATTCAAATATACTGAGCCTAAAAATACTTCAATCCGCTTAAAATACACCTGACGTGCATTCAGTTTTTCAAAATTGTAGATTTAATCTCCCCCAGGTTGCTAAAACCGTCAAATTCCCAGAAAAAGAGGACACGACTCCAGCGTCCCCACAGCCTTGTTCATACTTGATACGCAGATATGAGATTGATCTTCTCATCGAATGAGAAAGAAAGCGACTAAGTGCATTTACCAAAAATTAATGATTAAGTCGGCGCGCAAAAATTCCAAACAAAATCTAGATGAAATGAATATATCGGTACAACACATTTATTTTAAGTTCATTTAGAAGGTATTTGGATCTCACCTGCTCGATGCCACCCAAAGGTCATGTTGTGTGTCTGAGGCCTGGATGAGATCCACAGGGAGAAGATGCTGATTACGATGCTGCCAAAGTCCGTCAGAAGATGTGCTGCATCCGTCATGATGGCCAGACTGCGAGCAGCGTATCCACCTGCAGAGAGGAGAAATCCCTGCAGACCGTCAGCACAAGAAGGGAAGGGGTGTGTGGTGAAAGAGCAGGGTTGCGTACCAGGTTACGACAGAGTTGGAATCCCCATGAAAAACAAAACTCAGACAAGTTTAGACACAAATTATCACTCCTGTGGCTTTGAGGCACGTTTGTAGAGCTCAGTTCAAACAACGAGGCAGAGTCAAGGTGCTTTACAGGCATTTTGACTCTAAGAAACAAGAGTCTTTCTAACCGCTTTAGATATTTAGCTCTTTTTTATTCAAGCCGTATTACACCCAACAGTTTGTAAAAAGGCTGCAGATTAAATTGGGTTTATATTTTCAAAACAAGTCCTGCTCTTCGAGTCTTAGTTAAAAATATTTTGCCTCTGTCAATGACAATGTACTGTACATGTATGCATCTTCTCAGTACTTACATTCTCTGGATACTGTGCAACATGGAGCAATAAGATTACTGCATTTTGTACGCTCTGATACATGCTTACTGTATCTATTAAGCCATTTATGGGTTACAACCACCTTATCGCTGTCACGACAATCAATCAACAAAAATGTACTAATAGCTTTCATCAAGGACACATTTTTATTAACGGCTCCCAAAGTGGACTGAACTAGATAAAAATGCCTTCATGTATAATTCAATTTAAATTAGAAAGGCATTCTGGCAGCCAGTGTTTTGGGATATTTTAATATGTGCTTGCACCGTTTTATATTTGTGGTTTTAGACAGCTTTTAGGTCACTTTAAGATGCCATTTAGGTTGTTTCTGGGATACAATCTTTAATATAATTTGTATTAGAAAATCATTAACTCATGATTTTATAATAGCATTGTTTAATTTATATTGTGGGGCATTTTGTGTCTTCTTGTTATTGCAGCCTATCTTTGCAAGGACACAGATTTTTCATCTTAATGAGGCTTTTCTGATTAAATAAAGGTTAAATTAAAAATGAAAGAAAAGATAAAACCCACATTTGTGTCACGAGTTGTGGTTAATTCTGTCATTTAATTTGAAAACTGTAGGCGACTTGTGGAAGAGCAAACCCATAAAATGGATTTTTGAGGCCAATACCAATATAAAAATTTCAGAGCTAAAAAAATTCAATAATGATATATTGCACCTTTTTGGTCGTATCATCTCTAGAATATCTTTGTTGATCATGACTTGTTTTATGCAAAGTAAAAAGAGACTATAGTTTTCACAGAGTCGAGTAAAAAGCTCAATGTGAAATGTAGTAGTGTAGATGTATAAAGCAGCAGAAAGTGGAAAAGTACCTCAAAACCCTGCTTAAGCACAGTAGTTGAATAAATGTACTACTTTCCATCACCGTGACTTCTTCCTAAAGAACATTCCAAACATCAGCCTGGATCACTGCTTATTGTCTAGCTGCCCAAATGTGTTTTCATACATCGATAAAGAAATATGTACCATGTGTTTACAATTAATTCTGAAGGTACTGGATACATTTGTGGCAGACGAAATGAGTTCTTCATCTCACCAATCACCTCTCCGGTCATGAAGACAAGGCTGACAACACCGGCGATGACGAGCTTCCTTCTGGCCAAACGTCTGGTGTCACGTTCAGCCCTGGACATGGCGTCCGTCTCCCGGCAGAGCCGGCCAGGCTGCCGAAGGCCGTCCACACCGGAGGCTTCTTCACTGAACTCTGATGCAGAGTCTGAACGGTTCTCTTCTGGAGAACTCGTCCTAAGAGAAGACAGAACCATGACTGGTTTCCCAACAAATGATCTTTCAAAAAATAAACACTTGAGAAAGCTCGAGTGATTTAATACGTATGTCTGTCAATTAAAAGCCACCTGTCTGTACGAGAGGATACAGAGAATTAAAACATACCATCTATGACGCTCCAAATGAGTCTCAATCAGTTGTCGTTTCTCTGAATCCTTTGATAATTCCATGTCCTCGGTTCACTTCAGAGACTCCCAAAGTCCCTAAACATTTAACTAGTGTTAAAGTGAATCTCGCCACCTGGCTTAAGAGGTGTTATCTGACAGGGGTGGAGCACAACAAGAGCCAATGGCAGGTTACTGAGCAAACAGTTAAAATGACAAGCCGACTTTATGACATTTTCAGTATCACCCAAGTTTATTTGATCAGACAAACATTAATTTTACAGAAACAAACTGTTTAGAAACATGTAAACGTTGGAAAAATACCCAGGAATGTTGAGATGATAAAACTAAATATGTTTTCTTTTTAATCTATGATCAAACAATTCAGGCCTGAAGAGAAGAAAAAAAAACCCACTTAATCCCACTAAAATATAGTCAGGCACTTTTGTGACGTTTTGTCAAGTTCTGTACAACTTTTAGACATATTTCTGGGATTGTTTATACTTTACATAAATACATGTACTGACTGTCTATGAAGGTCACCCAAGAAAAAGACTGATCAAATGCTAAAAATGGTGATCTTATAGTTATAAGATTTGTTCAAAATGCAACCTCTTGAAAACACAAACCCAGCATTCCTCCACCAGAAACTAAATATATATTATGTAAACAGGGTGAAAGATCATCATTTAAGGCGTTGTCTTAATATATATTTGTCATAAACCTTCTGATCAAAAATATATCTGAATTTACATAAAAACATGATTCCTGTATTGAGCACAATTTCCTGATACATACGTTATCACACACCACAGAGAGATCATCGTCTTTAAAAGAAGGCCTTGACACGTCTGAATCACATCACCAGATCAAACTGGGAAACTTGGCAATAAATCGATCTCAGTACGTTGACTTGAAGTCGAGCAAAGTAATGAATGTTGGTTTCAGTATCAGGTTTAGTGTTAGAGAATGTAATAAAATATCAGACGATTTGTGAGAGCTTTACTAGTACCTGGAAAAAAAAAAACATTCATCCCCTTGTGTTTTTATCTAGACATCTTATGTGCAGGTACAGTGAACAGTTCCACTAGTCTCTTAAAAGTAGTTGTTCAATATATTGGAATATCTGCTTATTCACTTTCTTTACAAGTTAAATGAGAAGACTGATGCCACTCTCATGTCTGTGCGTTATGTTAGTACGGAGCTGGAGCCAGGAGGCAATTAGCTTAGCTTAGCATAAAGACTGGAAACAGGGAGAAACAGCTAGCCTGGTTCTGTCCAAAGTAAAAAAAACAAACAAAAAAACAATCAAGCTATCAATACCTCTAAGGCTTAATAATGAACAAGTTGCATGTCTTTTGTTTAATCTGTAGACAAACATCAAGCTGTGGTTTTAAGGGAAGTTGCGTGCTGGTCAAGATTCCAGAAAAGTCCGTGTTAAAGGTAAATTTTCTTAACCAGGCTACCCTTTTCCCCTTGCTTCAAGTCTTTTTGCTAAGCTAGGCTAATCAGCTCCCAGCTCCAGACTTAATGCCGCCTTCATGTCATTATCGGTTCTGTTATGTTCAAGTCAACACCCAAGTTGCAACGACAACTGGGAAAGTGTGATTTTTCTAAAAGCTGCTGTGACGACTCCATGAAGTTAATTTAGGTGTATTTTGCTTTTTATTACTTTAGACGGAGTCAGGCTTGATGTTTGTTCCTGAGCTAGGCTAATCACCTCCGCGGATCCAGCTCCATACCTAATGACACGTTCATGTCATATCGGAGTTATTTGTAACTGCCAGTTTCCAACTTGCAAATACTGGTCCAGTCAAACCAAGTCATAGTTACAAAATTCTTGATTTATGTCCAATTTGTTTTTTAATAAAATGGAGGTGCCTGAAAATCAAATATGGACCCCTAACGTCACCAAAGTCTTTTGTTCAAGATTCACGGAATTTTCAAGACTTGCACGTCCAACTCTGCAACCACACAACCTGCCTCGAGTTGTCCAATGATGTGAAGAGTCCAACAGGGATAAGCCAAATATTATTCCTGTTATGCTGCCAGTACTTTATTTATTCTACCTGGGCTATTTACAGGCAAAGTTGTACGGATGACATCCAAACATTTAAAATGCAATTTGGTTTAGTCACAGCATATTTTTACATTTGAGGAATATGAACAGAAATCTACATCACTTTGTTTCTACAATATGTATCTATGTGCAGTACGACTGAGCACCTCGTAAGTCTCCAAGTGGTTTGGCATCTAATAATCTATTATTTTAACAGCCTATTATGTTGCATTAAAAAAAAAATATTAAAACTTTTCTGATCCAAGAGCCATCTTGAACAGAAATCACGGTAGCTCCATAGCGTATAAATTTAATTTGACTTTACTTGAGACATTAAAGTGCACAAGAAAAATGATCATTGCAGAGTTTTGATCTCTGTGGCTTATTGCAGTCCAGATAGTGGCCAATACTCAAAAACGCAAAGTTAAAAAAATAAATAGGAGATTGGATCAAAGACAAATTGGCATTTAGAAGAAGAAAAAAATATGGCACATTCAAATCGCTGCTTCATTCATTTAAACAAATAAGCCTCTGAGATTAATTTCTGCCCGTCTGCGACAGTCTCTGAAGAAAACAACCACATTCAATGATGTGACGTGGTTTTATCACAGTCGATGCCCTGAAGGACTGCACTCACTCATTTTCCATCCGCAGGCTGGGCGGACCAGGACTCCGAGGTGCCGTTGGTCGCATGAGGCTGAATCACAATCGGGGCACGCTCACCTGGAGACATGAAAAACAGGTTCTTTTGACAACATTTCTCGGCAGAAGAACAAAAAAAAAAAAAAAAAAAAAAAAAAGGGGCCGTTTTTTTACAATGGCAACAAAAAAATAAAAACATCGATGCGCCCTCAATAGCGCAGGGT
>JAVQJF010066231.1:0-23558 GCA_036023855.1 Gadopsis marmoratus | reverse complement strand
GGCTCTCAGCGCCCGAAGTTGCAGCGCGCGTGCCCTGACGTGCACGTGCCCCGACATGCACACACCCCGACGTGCACAGGTCTGCGAGGGCCCGTTCATCGCTGCTTGCAGCTTTAATTCACTTTGATTCCCTGTCTGACTGAAGGTTTGCTTTTTCATTAATTCAAGTCAGGTTTGCCAAAAGCATCCGCCTTTTGTTATGGAATTTTCATAAATGTTTTCTTCTGTTTGACCTTTTGAAATGTGTCGTACTCTTGTCCAGAGTGTTGCCAACCTGCCTCCCAGTGGAGAGTCACTGAAGATTTTAGCCAGAGATCTCGGCAGCAGGGTGCACACCAAGTACGCTGTGCGGCAGAAGCACCAAAATCAGACGGTGGAAAAGTTGGGCAACATTTACAATGCTTACACAGAGCTGCTGGCCAAAGATACCAAGGTAGTGAAATCATCATGCTCCAGATGTCTTCCCACATGTGTACGTCCTATGTATATTATTTCTGCAAAAGAGACGGTCCTGTCCTGTTAGTACATGCAAAAGAAATGCAAGCATATCTTGTGCAGATAAACTATGGTGCAACAGAGCAACAAAAAGTGAGAGGCAAACTTGTTTCTTGATTTGGGTGTATGTCATACATGATCAAAATGATTAATTTTAAATTATAAAAAAATATATAAACAATTGATTTGTATGTTATTGTCAATCTTTAGGAAGGACTCAGATAAACATCATCTTTAGTATTGTTGCTCTAAAGGATATGGACATACTATATGTACTGTACTGCACAGTAGACACTACATAGCCTTCAAAGGTGCAAACTGAAGGACACTGCAGGTCAGTTGTAGTTGGTTAAAACACAATACATGGCTCTCAGTTCTGATTTTGTTTAAAATCTGTTGAGCTGTTTTTGTCACCACGTGTGGTTGTTTTTCTTTTAATTGCAAAGTGCTGCTTTTGTTCTGTGTCCTAGAAACCTAGAAAGTGACTTAATTGTTTTACTCTGAAATATCAGATATTATACTGGTATGAAGTTCAATGTTGCTTTAAATTGAAATTTTATTTCAGTTGTTAATTTTGTGCAACCACCTGCACTTAATATTCTAACTTTTAGGTCTAAGCAGTTGTAGATAAGTTATGGCAGGCCCTCAACCACAGCAGTGACATATATAAGGTAAATGAAATAACTAAGGTGAGAGACAAAATGATTAACTATTGACAGGTGCTGAAAGGTGACGCATGCAAATACTCTGCAACTGAGTTCAGCAGCTCATTGACTTCATTTTAGTGGAATAAATCACAGCATTTCCTCAATGGGATTTGACAGCCTGTATCACTGACTCACTGACAGTATTTTGATGGATCTGGTACACTGGGAAAAAATGTGAATGTCATCAAGACTGTAATAACCAAGAGCACATGATACTGCAGCAGAACGTTACTACAAGTTAGTTGGTGTTGTTTTTATACAAGTTATTTGACATGCAACCTTTGTAGTTAAAATTGTGCTTATTATTGTTTTTTTTTCTTGTTTTGACACAAAACATTAATCCAACTTCTTACTTACTTGTCACTTTACACATTTACATGCCTCCATTTTTGAAGGCTAAGCACCATAAATGTGAAGACTAAACTGGGTCTAACTTCAGCACAATCTTATAAATATATACATATACACGGTATTTTTAAGATTAAAAGATTGAGCAAGGACCCACAGCTAGTTCTTGGTTTTGGCTGAACTTTTAACACATCTGTATTTTTATAGTGAATCTTTTTTTTTTTTTGTTCTGAATATCAAAACAGAGATCTTGGGGTCTCTCACACATCATGCCTTACAAACACTGTAGCTTACTGAGTGATGACTTGCAGTATCTTTGAGTTTTGCAAGATATGAATGTAATCATTCTCCATCTCCCTTTAGGAGTGCAACGTCCTTCCCAGGGAGCAGTGGTGTAAGCTTGAGATGGAGCAGAGTTCAGGACCCACGCTGCAGGGAGGAGAGACCGACTGGCCATACATTGTGTCCCTGGAGCTGGGCACTTACATGGTGGATTTGATGGTCAAGAACCTCAAAATCAACAGCGACATCCTGAACCCAGCTTTCAACAGGAAGCTCATCCCCATCCTCTACCATATGTACACCTTCCGTAGCACACGACAGGTACAGTAAACGTGTTCCCTTGGTCTATTCCACAGGGATGTCAAAGGAGTTGTCTAGCCTGGAGTTGGTAATGATTGTACTAAAGTGGTCCTGCCAAATGGACAGGGCTTTGATAACCTGGTAACAGGATTCCTGAGCATTAACCCCGACCGCAAAAAGATCCTTTCAACTGAGATTTATGTGGGAAAATGGTCAAGGAATGCACTTAAAGGGATATCCTGCAAACTAACATTGAGGGGGGGGGAAATTCGAAAGGATTAAAACAGTCAGCTGTTCATGACGACAACCCTCCATCAGTCAAATTAAATTATTATATTCATTATGACTCTTTTGAAAATGACACAATTAGTCTGATTAAAAGATTTACCAGGAACAGTTTAAATAGTTGTACAGTGGACATTTTTCATCAATAAGGGAAGAACCACAGTGGAGAAGAATCATTGGAAATACCTGAAAACACTTGACCTTCACTTTGGACAAGAACACGGTCTGTCACTCTAAAAGCCTATTACTATGTACACATGTGCACCCTCCTATTCAGTGTGAAGCTCCAAAGAGAGTGAATTATAAAACCATTTCCTGCTTGTGTGAGTTGGTGCAGGGAAGAGGTGAGTAAGATGAATAGGTTCCTGGCTAATCCCTTTTTTAGTGTCCCCTTAATTGGCTTGCTGATTTACTGCCGTGGGACCCTGCATGAGGGTGAGCCGACCGTGTCAGGGGAGAGAGGTAGAAAGAGAGGGAGGGAACTGGGGACTTTTTGGACTTGATGCACTTTGACAGTGGGGCATTCTGTTGCAGAAGTTTGTTCTGCTGTGCTTTTTATATGTATCTCTTTCCCCTCTACTTTCTTTTCTCTTTCTTCTCTTTTCTCTTTGGAGGTTAGCACATCAGGGGAGCATCCTAATGATTTTAGAGCACAGCATGACAGTCTGACTCATGCAAGCAGTGCCGAGGTGTTATATTTTTCTTTCAGCTTACTGTATTCTTCATTATGATGATCTTCATGTCCAGTCCTACATGCTGTAATTGTGTGTTAAAACTAGGACACAGCTAGGAAGAGTTTCCTCCCTAGTCTGCTACCCTGACTCCTGACAAGGGTTTTACATAATTTTTGTCTTTTATTTAATTTAGTTCCACCAGATCATTTGCAATGTGGAAGCCCCTGCATGTGAGCAACAACTGACGGCAGCATCACTTTACTACAGCATTATAAAAAACATGTATTTGTATACATTGTATATATGTGATGTATTTATATTTCCTGTGATGTTTCACCCTCCAGGTCGGCTTCATCAAGCCCCACCCCATCCTGACTCAGATGCAGCAGGATGCCATGGAGACCAAGTTGACCTTTGACTCCTATGTGATGCCGATGCTGTGCTCCCCTATGCCCTGGACTTCTGTCAAGTTTGGAGCCTACCTACTGACGCCTACCAAGCTGATGCGCACAGTGGAAGGGGCCACACAGCATGAGGTGTTGTTGGAGAAATCCCAGAACCTCCATTCAGTCCTGGACTCTCTCAACCAGCTGGGCAACTGCGCCTGGACAATCAACAAAGCCTTGTTGGATATTATCATCTCCATCTTCAATGATCGGGGTAGTGATAAGCTAGACATCCCCCCTCCTATGTCAGAGGCCCCCAAAATACCCCACTTTAACTCCCAAGATCCCAGTTATACTGCTTCTGAGAAAGCCCACATGAAGAGGGAGGTGATTATTGCCAAAAAGAAATGCAATGAGATGCACAGCCTGCGCATGGATGCTCTATATAAACTCTCCATCGCCAACCACATGCGGGATGAGGTCTTCTGGTTCCCTCACAACATGGACTTCCGGGGACGTACCTACCCCTGTCCTCCGTACTTTAACCACCTTGGAAGTGATGTCACACGGGCTGTGCTTGTGTTTGCAGAGGGGAAGCCCCTTGGTCCAAAGGGCCTGGACTGGCTAAAGATCCACTTGGTCAATCTGACAGGACTGAAGAAGAGGAGCTCATTACAGGGACGACTGGATTACGCCAACACTATCATGGAGGATATACTGGACTCTGCCGACAACCCTCTTAATGTCAGTTTGTGTTTATTGCTCTTTCTGGTTCATTGATTGCTTGGTCTAAGCATATATTCATAGTTACACGTAGCATTTCTTGTTAGAACGTTTTAGTATACGCAATTACATTTTGCTGAAATACAAACATATCTACTGTTTTCACTCACTGGGATATGCAGATTATAGCATAACCCTGTTTTAAAGGGCTCAAGCAGTGAAAAAATCAAAAAGGGAAATTAATATCAGTCAAAACAAAAAGTTAAAAATGCTTTTGCAGAAGTGTTTATGTATACAATATAAAGTGCCATGTGCTTGTGTTTATGTTTTTCAGGGTAAGAAGTGGTGGATGAATGCAGATGAGCCATGGCAGGCTCTGGCCTGCTGCATGGAGATATCCAATGCTGTGAGATCTCCCGATCCAACACGGTTCATCTCTCATTTTCCTGTTCACCAGGTATCATAAAACACTAGAAAGAGTTATGTATCTGTTTACAGAGTTGCTCATTTCGAGCTCCTACCAGTGTGTTCTTTAATCAGACATTTGAGTGCAAACCAGTGTAAGAGTAAATTCATTATTCTTCACTCAGATTGAACGATTAGAAAAGATTATCTTTTGCAATTTACTCATCTGAAAACACCATAGGCCAATCTAGTTCCAATTTGTAGCCTCCTAAACATAAGGTTGCCATTCAGTAATGTTTCATAGTGCTGTTTTAGAGGGCACATCAAAGTTAACAAGGCAAGACCTGCCCAGCCATCTGGGGCCATTCTATGTTATCTGCTATAAACGTGTAGGTCTAATCTTACTGACCAGACCGCAGCATCAGCTATCCTCTACTGAGCTCTGGCATTCGACCGGCCTTCTCTTCTTCAAACCAAAGCAACAGACAAATCCTGTAAAATAGTGTCAGTGTAAGAGTAAAGCAACATGTCTGCTCCTCAGGCCTTGTTAATAGCCTTGTTATAATGTAGCTTTTGTTTGACACTTTAGAAAATCTCTCATATATGTTATTCTTAGGAATTCACATTTTATATAACTCCTTTTATATGATTGGGATTTATACAAAACAAATTACTGAAAGTTGTCATGTCAAATTGCATTACATAGCATTAATAAAAATTCAAGTAATGCAAGTGGCAATCATTTTCCTGACTCCAGGCTTTATGCATATTCAAAAGAATAAATATAATCCAGTGTATTCAAACTTCCTCCTCACAGCCATTTTGAAAAAACAGTAGATCCAAGGTTTTCATTCAACCTGCTATGGGACTGTAGATGAAAATTAGCTTTTTGGCTAATCAATCAAACTGATGTTAATTTATGTGTACTATCCCTAATAAATAAATAAATAAAGGATAGAATCTAAATCTCCAAAAGGTGTCAGTTGGAGACAATGTCAAGACAAAATATAAATATATAATTGACTAATTTCATTTAGTTTTACCATCAGTTAACTGTGTGCACCCCTAGTTCCTTTCCTCTGTCTGATGTCCAGCCCAGATGTTGCGTTGAATCATTAATTCAAGATGCTCATAGATGGCTTTATATTTTTGCATTAAGTGTAACATTCACTTTGTGGCTTTGGGCTGTGGGACATGGCAATACATTGTTGTGAACTAACAACCACAACCAATAGTTTTTTCTCATCTATTGAGCCGTGCATGTGTGTCATATTGCCCTTTCTCCCTGTTCCTTTTTTCTCCTTTTTGTTTTTGGTGTATTTGTTGTTCTTTCACATTTTTTAAATCATCTGTTCACTATCTTATTTACCTTTTAGCCTTTCTCACTGTGCTGCCCTCTCCCAATTCTGTGCTGATCCCTGTAATTCTTTCCTTGTCTCTGTTCTCTCCTCCTCCAGATCACTGCTTTAATATTTCCTCCCACTCTCTCCACCTCTCCTCCAGGACGGCTCCTGTAATGGTCTCCAGCACTACGCTGCTCTAGGCAGAGATGTTATTGGTGCCACATCAGTCAACCTCGTGCCCTGTGAGGTGCCCCAGGATGTGTACAGTGGAGTAGCACAGCAGGTTAGCGCCAGTGGGCTGTTTTTGGTTTGCAATGTTCTGTTATTTTCTTTGAACTGCACAGACTTAACTGAACTGTGGTTGACTTCAGTTGCAAGGCACGTCGAAGTTGCTCAGCTGTTAATATTCATATGACTCACTGTATCCCATAGTGAGTGGCAGACTAGGCATTGAGAATTTATTTCAAGTTTCTCACTTAAGGTCTTGCATATAAAAGTGCTTAGATTCTTGTGCCTTGCATCAAAATGCACGAAATGAATGTTATTTTTGTTAGCCAATATCGGTGTGAACAGACTCATAAAAAACATGGGATATTCATAGTTCTAACTGGACACTTAACATATGAAACGCAGTTGCAGAATGCAGTGCTGATTGGCAGGACATGTTAATTGGTTTTTGTCGCTATCAGTGTCCTGATTGGTGGAAAATTCTTGCAAGCAGCAGGAAGAACAGCCTTTTGAATTGTTTGCCAGACACGCAATCATGTCTCTCTCAAGGAGCCTAAAGAGGAAGGTTAACGTGGAAATCATTCCTACTAAATTAATATCCACCGCAATTATTTTTGGGATTCCTTGAAAGGAAGAACAAATAATGCTACATATCTTAAATACTGGAGCGCATTTTTTTCCTCCTGACATTTTTCTGAATTAATGTGTATTCTGCGGGCCGGATGTGGCCCCGGGACGCCGAACCCTGCTGTAGATTATATCAACCTTGTGAAATGGCCAGCTACCTGGAGAAATAAACCTTTTTTACTCGCAAGGACACACTGTACATTAAGTAACAGTGGCAACAATCATATTATCGTAGTACAGGAGACTGTTCATACTAGCAGAGCTGAAAACCTGGGGTTTTAGGACATTTGTCAGCGCTTCTGCCCTGGTTTTATTTGTATGTGCATGAGCATTAAAATATCCTCAAGGAGACATGTTTTGATCTGAGAGGTATGTCGTGTAAATTTCACATGGGTGTGTACGGGTGATATTTTTACGCTTTTCAGGTAGAGGAGTTCCGAGTGCGGGATGCAAAGAGTGGTCTGAAGATCGCCCAGGTCCTGGAGGGCTTCATCAGCAGGAAGGTGGTCAAACAGACCGTGATGACTGTGGTGTACGGGGTCACGCGCTATGGGGGCCGCCTCCAGATAGAGAAAAGACTGAAGGAGATTGATGAGTTCCCCAAGGTACAGTAGTGGTGGGGGTTGTGGATGAGGGCTTCCCTCGCACTGCATACTGTTTTGTTTTTTGTTTTTT
Organism: Gadopsis marmoratus; assembly: GCA_036023855.1. Classification (NCBI taxonomy): domain Eukaryota; kingdom Metazoa; phylum Chordata; class Actinopteri; order Centrarchiformes; family Percichthyidae; genus Gadopsis; species Gadopsis marmoratus. The sequence goes on along the minus strand of JAVQJF010066231.1, from coordinate 16,080 downwards.
TTACTTTGTGTTGTATCAGCGTGGTATGACTCCTACATAGGGCTCCACTTACACCTTCCGCTCAGACTATACATTCTTACACACACATTGAGACCACACTCGTAATGAAGTACAGGGTCTTCTCTACTGAGGTCTACCCTCCTCCTTGCATAGTTTTGCTCCATTGTCTCATGTACACAAAGGCATTTATCATACAATTGACAGGGACTCCATGTTAGCTATGTGGGGCAAAAACAGATGCTTTTAAAGTTTATTTTAGTCAAGTTTATTTATAAGTATATCTTATTGCAGTGAAATAAAATATTGCATGGTTGTATCCGGGAGGGAGCCAAGAGTGTACAACAAGATAGATATATCTGATATCCCGTGCACAGTCATTATGAATCTTTAGTTCAAAACCATTGCACATCAATTTGATTGGACATAAATGGTCCTTTGCTGGGCACACACAGTCATGTCAAATGATACCACGGCAGGAGAGTGGAAGGGTTTAATCTTCGTGCAGCTCTGTAGTGCTTATTATCTGTCAAATGGCTATATAGTTCTTCACAGAATTTGGATTTAAGCTCATTGTCTGTATAGATTGGATCAGTATGATCCTTCTATCAGTGTATATACCATCTCACAGCCAGTGGACTGTGCTAAATGATTTCTGCATAATGTCCCTAATTGTTTAAATAGGGAATTAGGTTGAAGTGTAATTGTGAGTGATTACAGGGGGACGGATGGGGGATGAGGCAGCTCCTACTGAAGAGGACATCATATTGCTATAATGATATGAGAAATATACCACACTCATTCAGTGCTGCAATTTTTATCACTTATATTTGCATTATACATTACATACCTAATAATAACTAAGTGGGGAGGAAAAAAATTACACAAGCATAACCATGTGTTTGTATTTCCAGGAGCATGTATGGGATGCATCTCACTACCTGGTGCGTCTGGTGTTCAGTGGCTTAAAAGAGATGTTTACAGGGACCAGAGAGATCCAGGTGGGTTCATTACACATACATAAAGTCATATACATGCAATTGTCTCATCCAACAAATGATCACCAAAATAAACTCTCACTTGTGTGTTTCTAACTTCATAACAAAACATTCGATAAAAATATTGTTTAAAATTACAGTTGCTCCCCTTATTTTTACTAGGGGGGCACTGTTGTACTTTGACAACCCCAGGTATAAAGTAACACTCATTTTGGTAACTCATTATTTAAGGGGTCTGTAATTTTCGTGGAAAGGACTGTAATTTGCTACTAATTATGGGGAAAACGGTCTTCCAATTAATTGCTAGTGTAACATAGAGACTATTTTAGTTTCAGATATGGAAAAACACACAGTTAAATTGATATGAAGAAAAAATTTCCAATAATGATTTACTATTAAATTGGGTTTACATTGAACTGTTTTTACAAATAAATGTGTCTTGAAATCAACAGCTACATGTAAACATAACTAAACTTTTACTAAAATAACTTTAAAAAACAGAACATAGTCTCTGTTTTCCTTGTAATTAATATATATAATCACATTGTTCAAGGAAACCTAGAGAAGACCTTTTTCTAACTACTGGCCTACTACTCCATATAAGATGTTGTTTTATTTTTATTAATGACTAGTTTACTTCACTATTACCCTGGTAACGGCACCCATTCATCACATGGACTCCATTTATAGATTTGGGATGTGTTCCTGGTAGGGGATTGTGCATCATCTCCACGGGCAGAGAGGAGTTTGGCGAGCAAATAGAAACACCTCACCCAACTTCTGCTGTGTCTGTGTCTGTGTGTGTGTCTGTGTCTGTCTCCCCTTTGGGGAATGTGTGAGAACAGCCCAGTCTGACATGAAAAATGCCCTTTGCATTATACCTCGGTGCCATGTGTGTGTGCACCTGCTGCTATTAAATAGGTCACATCCCCTCTTATTTCGCAGCGGTGACTTGAGTAAGAATGAGTGAGAGAGGGGTGGCTGATCAATCACCGGTGCTCATCCCTGACCTCTCCTATGTTCCCGGTACATTTCCCATTTATTCTGTCAACACTTCTACTCATTTGCTCTCTCGCTCTTTCTCCTTTTCTCTCTATTTCTTTTGTCGTTCCATTGATTGATCAGTCAATCTCGCTAGTTAATCTCTCACTCTCATTTCTGTGGCTGTCATGCTGTCTTCATTTCATTGTACCTGAGAATATAAGGAGGGGGGGTGATGATGAATGGCGCAGCTTTGGGCCAGACTGCTACCTTGTGTTGCTACGCCATATTTATTTCTTACAGCTCTCTGCGTGCCTGCATGTGTGAGGAGGCACTTGTGGGGCCTTAACAGGGCTTCTATTCTTGTGCCAGACACTGATGCAAGCATCACCATTGCACTTGCAATTTTTAGATTAAGCAACATCTCCTCACCTGTTCCTCAGCGAGTTTGCAACAATTGTTTGCTGCTCCAGGAAGTAGAACAGCAGACCTAAAAGCGTAGATCATCTGTTGACGCTGTGGAGAGAAAGTTTCTGTTTTCTGTTTGTTGTTCCAAATGCATCATAGTGTCTTTATATTTATAGCCTGAATTTATTAAATCCTCCACCCAGCGGAGCATGAGAACTTCATCGCACTTCACACATCACAAACTCTCCAATCTCATTGATTTGAACTTGATTGCACTGTTTTCCACACAGAAACACACTTACAAACACAACAAATAGGCAGGTATTCACACTCTGATTTGGTGAAGGGCTTTGAATATTTTCTGCTCCTTAATCCATAGTGTGCACTCACTTTACCTCTGCTGGCATCCATGTGTTGCAGGATTGGCTGACAGAGAGTGCCCGGCTCATCTCCAAGTCTGGCCACACTGTGGAGTGGGTGACACCCCTGGGCTTACCCATCATTCAGCCCTACCACCGCACACGCAGCCAAGTGGTGAGTCCCATCCTAAGGCATGTGTGGGGGTTCTAAACTGGTCTCTCTAAGTGAAGTTCTAATCATTTGTATTCATCTCTGTGTAGGATTAATTGTTTGGATGTACTCCACTTCCCATCAGCCATTACACTGCAGAGCTATTGCATGGTTTCACACATAATTTCACACACATTTTTAAGGAGAAGTTTAAGTATTTGAACAATTTGTGTAGCTACTTCTGTACAATTCGTATTAGGACTAATGTCAGTTGTGCCACATCCACTTTTTGTATGTTCACCATAGTTTCATATACCAGCTTAGCCAATTACAGGCCTATCTTCACTTCAGGCACTTATTCTGAAATTTACCGGCTGACCTTTCTTCTATCTGCCTACTTGTCTCTCGCTCCTCGTCGCTCTTTGTCTTGCCTTTCACAGCACTCTCAGTACTCCCAAAGCTGATCTTTTCGTAGCACACACTGTATACGCTTTTTAACTCGTATAAGTACAACTATTTACAGTACTCATTATTCTATCTCTTGACAAACTGACCAACAATCTAAACCCCTGTGTGTACCAGCTTAGTGCTGTTATGTTGTAAAATGTGTTAGACTTGACCCATCTTTTTGTTTTAATATTTCCATGAGGTGGTAATATGCTTTGCTTCATCAGTTTCACTATAATCATAATTTCACTGTGTAATTTCAACTCAATATACTCTGTTGGACTTTGATGGAATTTCTGATGAAGCTGATAAGAAATGAGGGCGACAAGAGCTATCTGTGAGTCGAATGAGAGAGACATATATTTTTATATATATATATATATATAAAATCTTGTCAAAATCCAGTGTTTTGATCTACTGAGAGCAAGCTGTTGTGCTCACACAGCCAGCCTGCAAATTTTGCTTCACTCATTGTGGTCCAAGGCTCAACAAGCACTTGTTTTGAAGGAGCACTGCCAGTGTGCCTAGACCAAGACTACTTTGCATACAATTTTGAGCAGCCTTTATTTCAACCGATAGATTATTGACAAGTGCTATGGAGATCCTGACAACAGCACGTCTTAGAGATAACATATGTGTGTGCTAGCACATTTGCAGATAACATGCTTTGTGTGTGTGTGTGTGTGTGTGGTAAAAAAACAAAAGATGCATATGTCTTTGTGCGTGTGATTATGAAAAATGTATTTTTGACCTGTTATATCCTCATTAACTGAAGTGAAAGGAGACAGACATATAGCATATGCCAAGCACAGTCAGACAGCTAGCTCATAGGCTGTCCCTGCATGAAGCATGCTCTTTTAGTATCAAGCAGAAGGTTGGCTTAGAGGGGCAGTGTCACCCACAAGCAGGTGCCTGAAGGCAAGGGTGACAGATGGTGGGTCCCCTGAGGGTGCATCTCTCTCTGTTGATGTAGTGGGGCCCATTCCCTTGATTTGATCTGCTTTTTTTTTTTTTTTTTAATGTCCAGCAGGGACAAGAAAGCTGATTAGCCTGTGCTTTTTTCAAGGCCTAAAGTTGAATAAATGACTGAAGCGATGACTTCATGGATGAATGAGGTTTTAGCTTACATTTCGCAGATAACTTTCTTCATCCCCTGCTATAATTCTCTAATCCAGTTGCATCACGGGGGCAATAAAAATGAAACTAACTTGCAGAAAGGTCACCTTTTCCCTGCATAGCTGGATTAAATTCAATCCTGCAGTCTCCTCTCTGCCTCTTAAATCCAAGGCCACAGTGTTTCTGGGGGTCATTAGTAATTAGACTCTAGATAGAATGGGAAGATGAAGTGTGATGCACAGTAAGAAAACCAATAAGTGGAGAGAAAGTACTTACAATAGCATCACATACTCAGACAAGAGTGTGTGTGTGTGTGTGTGTGCGTATCTTTGTTTTTGTTTGTTGGCTCTTTTCAGTCTGCATGCAGAGATGAGTACAAATGCTGACCTGTGTAATCGAGTATTTTCCATGGCTGATGGGAGGTGAGGAAATTGGAGTAGGATGGAGGAGCTGAATGGAGCAGGGACATACATCAGGGAGGCTGCTTAACAGAATTGGGAGATACTAATCAGATCAGAGTTCACTCTGGCTCAGATTCCTTGTTTATTTTTCATTCCCCCTCCCAGGCAAGGTTACACATCTCACTCTCAGAGGATGGTGACACAAGTGAGTCGTCAGCTGGATTGACTGGATTTGAGAGTTTATAGCGTGACTAAAAGCTTGTGATCTAATGTCCTCTGTGTGGAAGGAATCTGCTCAGTTCGGGTTTTTGGTGGTAATTTCCCTGGACAGTTAAGCATTGTGCATAATTTGTTTACAGTGCAGTACATACACTGTACTGTAGTTCCTTACCCTCCTAAATAGACACATGATTTGAGTCTATTTGTCGTGGTTTTGTGTCTCTTTGTGGCTGCTTTGTGTTTCTTTGCTGCAGTATTGTGTCTCCACCGTGACCCCTTGGCCTGTGCCCATCCATATTACTAATGAAAAACAATATCAGAATTTTACAAGACTTCTGTTTCTATTTGCAATCTGATCTTGATACCTTGTTAAACCGATGATATGCTGTGTTTGTCTGGCTTACTTTACTTTTGAAAAGAAGCAGGATTACAGCAGACTTGGGGCATGTACAATCAGAATGAGTCGGCTTTTCATTCTAATTCTGGAGAACTACGTATCCCTAAATGTCGGCATGATGCCCTCCATGCCTCCTTTTGCCTTGCAACAGAAACGCACAGTTCCCGGGGGTAGCATGGTGTTTCGTTGATCTTGCAGAATCTTGTGGCATTTTGGGGTGAAATAATGAATGCAGTTTGAGTTTCAAGGACACCCCCAAGTGGCAGAAAAAGTAACTTTGGTAGAAAGAAGGTCTGGAAAAGGTCAGTGGGCATGTGGCGAGACTCGGGGGTGTGTGTGACTATGATTCTGCAGATGTCTTCATCTGTCTTCAGAGGGAAAAGGCGAGGTAGAGAACCAGGTGACCTGGAACAGTAGAGAAAGAAGGTGTTTGAGGTGTAACACAGAGCTGCTTCCACTTAAAACAGACATGTGTTATTAACCACCATATTATGTAATGAATGGGGGTTTCCCCTCTTGGCAGCATGGCTTTATATATGGTTACTGATGGCGGTTGTATCCTTGACTATCGGCGCTGCAACTCCGCGGTCATTTAGACTACAGGAGCCTGTTCTGCTCAGACACACAGCAGGGTTAGCCAAGGTCTAATTCATCACAACCTCAGGGTTCGAGTCAGGTCTTGTACACAAATCATGCACATATGCCTCATAATGAATAGGAGTACAGTAGTGACCTCATTTACAGCGTGGCAGTCCATTACTTACACCAATGGTAATCTCCATTTCTTTCACCCTCCCACCTTTTCACATCACAGCTTTGTCTTTCTCTCCTTCTAACCTATCCGTTAGGACACAATGAGGGGAGGTAAGGAGGGGAATGATGGACAGATTTCCCCCCACAAGTCCTCCTAGAGCAATGATGGATGAGATGGCTGCCATGGCAGACATTAATGGAGTTACCGCACCACGCTTCTATTTTAAAAGCATTTTTTGGTAATTGTGTGATTCTGTCATTCATCACACAGCGACCAGCATTTGACTGGAATCGCTAAACCGCGATGCTCTCTGAGGCTAAGGTTTACAGTCACTATGAGAAGTAGATGATGTAGAAGATAAAATGTAACAGAAATGTAATCTTTAGCATTATCTTAATGCACTTGAGAAACGAATGCTATGAAAGAACTACATTTTTCAGTTAAGTTATTTTTAGACTAATATTATTGTCATACTATTACTAAGTTTTAGGCATGCTAGTGGCGTGACTTGAGGAATGGTTGGTTGGTTGGTTGGTCCACCGCTTTGGTTCAGATTGAAATAACTCGACAACTATTGGATGTGAAAATTGTCACGACACTTTTTTTTTTTTTTTATCGATATTCATGGTTCCCAGAGGATGAATCCTACTGATCCCCTCACTTTTCCTAAAGTGCCGCCATGTGTTTGACATTTTAGTTTTTTAGCACAATCTCTCAACAATCATTAAAATTTGGTGCAGATATCCATGGTCCCCAGAGGATGAATCCTACTGATCCCCTGACTTTTCCAGTAGTGCTACCAGCAGATCAAAGAATTCACAAAATATCTCAACATCTACTTGATGAATTGCGACACGTTCTGAACAGACATTCATCGTTCCCAGATGAGTTAGTGAAATGTCTTAAACTATTGGATGGATTCCTGTGAAATTCAGAACAGATATTCATGCCAAGATTAATTAAAATAACCCTGGTGACCCCATGACTAACCCTCACAGCACCCACGAGAGCATCCTACATGAAATGTCTGGTTTCCAGCCTCCCAGTTTGGTAATTATAGACTCGGAAAGGGACATGGAGCTGAATGAGGAATAGTTTGAATAGTGGAGAGATGTGCACTTCAAAGGGCCTGTGTGTCCTCAGTGTTTATCCCACAGAGAAGCAAGTAAATTAAATAAAAAGCTCAAATAAAAGAGCTGTACAGTAGCACCAAACACATAGTTATTAAAGGCTGTGTCAGAATGGCAGTGGCCTTGCTGTGGTCTCATGTGCTCCTCTTCAGATGTATTATTTGTATTATGGACAATAAAGGGGTTGAATTCAAAGACCCCATCCAGCAACAAATTTGTAAAATGTGTCAGTTTACAGACAGTCAATGACAGTATGAAGCAAACTAACAACTGATATGAGTTGATCAATCTATTTTCTTTCCGCTTATCCTACACCACACAAACACAGGACATGTAAATCCCAAACTGGAAGGCTCAGTTCTAACTACTGAGCCACTATGCTGCCAAATACGAATTGAGTAGTTTCTTTGTTTTGCTGGTTTATGATGCAATTCCATGTATTTGACCTAAAAAAGAAGGATCTGAATGCAAGTTGATCCCCATGTGAGCCCATTAATATTTTGGAACTCAAACACACTTTCTATTCATTCATATTATTGTGGGTAAATCTTGTTCTAATCCGTAACTAACAGTAATGATGTCTAAATGACTTTTTACAATGAAAGCACATTTTTTTCCCCAGAGTACAGATAGATCTAAGTGTTTGTAGCACTCTGAATATAATTTAATTGTAATGGCAAAAAACATTTCCGCATCAAAGCTGTTCTCCATCAGTGAAAAAATCTGTCAAAATGTGTTCAGGCAGAACAGCAGACGTAGAGACACCCAAATACATTGGTTTAGGCTGAATGTAAAGTAAACAAACTAATGCAAGGTGCTCACATTGATGAGGGGTTGGCTGCCTGTTGCCAGCCATATCTCTTTCCTGACAGTCTGTTGTTCCCACCCAGGCATGGTTCCAAGGGTCAAGGGAAGACTGCCATGACACAGGTGCCTTGGCACTGCTGACTGGGTGGACAATCAAGGCTCTGGAGATTAGAGTGCTAAATCTTCCCTCCACTAGGATCTAAAGGCTTGGGTGCTGGGGGGGGGGAGGACACAGATCAAAAGGAGGTATTTGCCTGATGCCCTCTCAGTGTGCATAGAGTGGCAAATAACTTGCTGTCTTTACTTTATGCATAGTTTCTGCTGATGGTTGATCCTCTTGGTACTTTGTTGTTTATTATGGTGATGACCACGATTGGATGTTTCCTGTTCTTGATTTCCCCTCTTTCTCTTAGCTCTTTTCCATTTCTGACTCTCTTTTACATCTCTTTCCTGTCTATGATGAAAGTGCATCACCATGAACTGACTCTACCTCCTGCCCTGCCCCTGTGTGTGTGTGTGTGTGTGTGTGTTTGTTTGTTTGTTTGTTTGTGTATTTGCATATAGATGCGTATGCGGATAGTATCTCTAAACATGTGCAGGTAAGGTGATACTCTAAAAAGCCACTTCATGGCCCCATGACATGGGTGTGATGTAATTTCTATTAAAACAAGCTTTTGAGGTGGGGTTATCATTTTAAACTGTAAACCAATGGCATCAGTTAATGCCAGGTTAGGCAGTATTTTTTTTGTTTGCATCATTGGGCACAAATTCCACAATAAGCTTTCAGCACGTTGTAATTCAAGTGGTCTAAGAGAAAACTAGACCTCTGCATCTGCTCTTGGCTCCGTTTTCAGGTGTTAGAAAATCTAGCCCGTGACGGGAGACTTTGGCCAATCACAGGTCATTTCTGAGAGAGTGTGTTCCTATTGGCTGTTTTACAAATGCAGATATGCGTGCACGTCCCTTGAGATGGTGAAAGCCTGATTCAATAACTGATAATCCTGCAGTTTGTGATACATTTCCCAATATCTCTTTTGCCTACAACGGCAGATAGTACAAAACACGTGTGTGAACACGTTTCAGCTCCACGCAGAGCTTCAGGCTCGAGTGGCAAAGTGTGACAAACAGTGGGGAATAGCTTTTGAGGCAGGACAGTGGTGTATGTGTATGTGTGTGGGGGGTGGTAGCTACCTCTAAAGCCTGGGGCGCTCTTCTACCCTGCAGCCGCGAAGCACTAGAGGGGCAACTGGGCTCTTGGTGAGGCTCATGTCATGGACAGCGAGCCCTATAAAGCATGAGTTTTCACAGGGCAACCAACTCCTTCTGCTGCCAGTTGAGGTTGTGGGTTTGGTGGGAGGGGCTTAGCGGAGGCAGCAGAGAGAGGCGGAAGCTTTTGCATGGATTTGCAAAGGTTTTGGCACTGTAGCTTTAAGGAGGGATGGAATGTCATTGGTTGGGGTTTTGTTTGCACTTACTTCTGTAGGATGAGGTCACCATTAAAGATTCACTGGTTCCCAGGTGACAACTGTCTGTTTTCCAGGAAATAAAGTCCTCATTTCATGGAATCTTTACAGAAACCGGTAAAGTGACCGAGGTGAGCCAGGCATGATGAGGTCACTACGAAGCTCTCGTGCACACTTCTGTTTGATCCAAGAACAATTCAGTGGAATTTACATAATGAGCACTTTGCCACCCAAAATCAGTATGATGCAGCTCAGTTGAATCTGGGTTTAATTAACCAGTAAAGGCCATTACATAGATGACCACAGTATCGGTAATCGGTAAAGCAGAGTTTAACCTTTTGAATCCAAGTCACAGCCTTTATAGGTCAAGTAGCCTGCGTTGAATCTCTGTGCTGCCCGGCTTCATGTTGCTACATTGTCCCTGGCCTAGATATGCATTGCAATTTAAAGCCTCTTGTGAAAACTGGTTAAGCTGTAACACACCCAACAACACTTGAAATGTGCTGGGTTTTTCATTTTTCATTCAGTGTTTGCAAGACATACAAACACGCCATACCTGCAGCCTCAAATAATACATTTAAAGCTCATGTTTCTCTCATTGTGCTCATAAAATTGGATATTTCGTTGTCGCGCATCTCAGGTTTCATCCTCCTAACTTTCTTGAGGCTTAAGCCCTTGACATTTGTTGTTTGCCTTCAAGTGTGATGTTTCTTAAAAAACAAATGTCCACATTATATGACATTGCGTTTTTTGGTCAGATAAAGACATTTGACATTTAAAGATTTTTGATGTACATTTCTCTCTATTTTCTGATGTTTGAAGACCAAACATTTAATGTTGTTAATTAATAATTGTCAGGTGTAGCCCTAATTTTTTTTATCTCCTCGTTTCAAGACTTTAGTGAAACTGTATCATGTTTATATCGAGTAAAATACTAAAACTTTGATACATGATATTTTTTTTATTGCAGCATTACAAAATATGTAGATGTCTTGTGCATAATTGAATGCACTTTGTCCTTCAACCTGACATATTTGTTATTTTACAAACCTTTATGATCTGTGGGTTTGTGTTGGGGAATTAGCAAGCCTTATCTCATTATACTGTATTTTGAGTAGCAGGTACATGAGTTAAGACTTGCTCATCATCAGTCTGCTGGGCCTGAGATTATTAACGCTCTCCTTTCTTTGCCTCTCCAGCTGAAGAGTACAATGCAACACATCAACCTCCAGATCAGCCATGACGCCAAAGAGTAAGTCTGCCTGCAACTTCTGTCTGTCTCTCCACTCTCAGCCTAAAACTGACCCGACTTAATGTTACCACTTTATTCTCTCATGGCACTCATTGACATTTCGTGCCGAAATGTCATATTATTGAACTGGAAGGAAGACGGATGATTGCTGGTGAGAGAAAGTGTGTTTACAGAAGGTCGTTTGTTTTTGTCTTTGGCTTTAGTGGGTTCGCAGTCCCACGTTTTCAAAATGTAGCTTCAGACCTCTTGACAACTCTCTGTTTAGCTTTTAGAGGTGAATGGTAGAAAGTAGACCTCTCTTGAGGCAATTAGCTTACATTTTCAAGACCTTCAGCTGCACAAAAGCACCGTCTCAGTGGATATTTTCACTAATTGCCTACTCAAACTCACACTCAACTTTGCATTTGTCATAAAGTAGGAAATGCCATCCAAAGTTTTTGGAACCTACTCTGAAAGCATAGTTTTACACTTGTTTTACACAGTCAGATGGAAGAAGTTGAAGTGGGTCTTTGCTAACAGAAATTAGTTCAAAAAAGTATCTCAAGCTCCTTTGTCCAGAAGCTTCAGTTCTAGATGCTCAACATAATATTGTGCAAAATCACATTACTGCCAAAATACACTCATTAACCAGAAGAAAGGGGGATTATGCCAGAAAAAGGCTCAGCACATGCAAAACACTCAGTCAAGATAAGAAATTCAGCAAAACACATCAGAAATGGTTAAAAATAGATTCTGAATTAGATTTTTCGTAAGTACGTGTGGCATTATTTAACTATGTATGACAGCATGACAACAAAACGGTGGGTTAAATTAGAGTATACAGTATAGTGGTAGTTCAACTACATTCAGATTAACATTAAAAAACACTTTCCAGAATTAGCAAATACACATATATCACATTCATGTGTAGCTTACTAAGTAGGATTTCAACCCACAGATGGCCTGTAGAGCTAAATATGCATTTGTTTTACTGCTTTAATTGTTTTCTGCAGTTATGCATGACAAACAGCAGAGAAGCTACATCTTTTGAATGCCAATAGGTTGATCAGAGGAGATTTAACACGTGAATATACATGCCATTTCACATTTAATTATTACACCGGATGTGCCAAAAAGAGACAGAATGAGAGACGGCAACGGAGGGTCGTGGGAAGACGGAGGGAGCGCACTGGAGACGGAGCTGACAAAGACTGACAGCCATCCTCCTCCGTCTGACATCAACAGTACACCACAGCTCCAGCAGTGTGAATCCTGCCAAAGCAGAGGGAGAGATGGAGGACGTCGGAGTGGAGAGGGAGGAGAGAGAGGGCAGCGAGTCGCTTAGAGAGGCCGTCTCGCCTGAAACTTCAAATTTGCTGTCAAAGAAAGCATCAGTGTTTTTACAGGCTGACATATCTGAGCTAAACTTGACACAGTCACCATGGCTGATTTTCTGTCTGCTTCTCCTTCCACACACACACACAAACACCACTGCAATTTCTGTGGTTAAAGATCCTAAAAAAAGCTTGTCCAGCGTTAATATATGTAAACGGTGTCACAGACGGAGTAGTGACAGCCTTCAACCCCTCGTTTTCCTTGCTTTTTCCTCCGTCCCTCTCGTCTTTAGAGGAGTGCTGATTATTTATGCCTCTGAAGAGCAGCCGACAAAAACATTAAATGTTGAGCCCTATGCCAACCTTCAGTTTGTCTTGTGATATGAAGTGAACCGTCAGCTCTGTGGGGAGAAGAGTCGCACCTTAGAGAGCTGTGGTTGCTAACCCTTAGAGCACTGACTGTGCACCTTTCCAGTCCGTCAGGCCTCTGGGATTTAAAGGTGACATGTTTGCTTTGCGAGTGCGAGAGGGAAAGGAAAAGGCAAAAGATGCCCAGAACATAAAGCACTCTGAGAAAAGTCAAACATTTCCAAGCCAAAAATGAAATGGCAGAAGGAGACCAAGACTGACAGACAGGCTCAGTCAGAGTTGGGTTTGGCCCAAGCTCCCCCCCCGTCTCCATTCCCATTAGTGGAGTGTTCTGGTCTGTGGCAGCGCAGAGGATTTGAATGGCACAGGAACATGGGGATACAGATTAGCAGGATGCTCCTTTTACTGCCAGCACCATCAGCAGCAGCACTGCATTTATATTACCCTGTACTATTTCTTTATCACTTCTATATTTGTATGCTGTTGTTTGGGAAGCACAGAGCCACACAGTCCCCCGGGATCACATAGCAGAAAATAAATATTGATGTTGAAATCTGTGCACACACATTGACTTTGTCACAGCAAGGAAAGGAACGGTGTCCTTAATAATATTACACCTCTAAAAGCTCACTAATTAATCAATTGTTTATTTAATCTGTACAAAGACTAAAGTGTAAAAATGACAATATTTATTTAAATGACCAAAATCCCTCTCTTTTGTGCCCCCGAAAAAACCTAGTAATATTTTTGTTAAAGTTGGGGGCGTTGCACCAAAATGCCTCAGATCAGATGTGGTTTGAGGCGACTAGTTTACCAGGCCCCTCATATAAAACTGCACCTGACTGTTGGCTCATGGGTTGTAGTAGCAGAGTGATGTCAGAGGCTTGTGTTTGGATCTGAGATGGAAAACACACAATCAGGTTGTAGTCTGATTTATTCATTTCTCCCTCGCACTCCGTCTCCTGATCTGTCAGCGCGGGTCAGAATAACAATTCAGGTCTCGGAATAATACTTGGAATGCAGTATGCGTAGATATTGCACATAATGGATTGCTTTAAACAGTGCTCAGTACATTCATTAAAAATGCAGTATCTCATACTTTTTGTAAAATACCTTTTGTGATGTTTGATGTCTAAAGACTCCTCCTGGTCTTCACTTTATCTGCAGATTTTACTGTAACATTATCAGACTTAAGAACATCCTGAACGGTACAATGGTTTCTGACATGCGCCGTCTTCCAACTAGTGCACAAAAAAGAATCAAAATATATGATTTCTAACGGGCTCCCTGGGAAAGGCTATAATGAGGCCACTTCAGACTGAGAGAGAATTTGGCTGAAACACCCTGTTTATTATATAAGAAAGCATCACAAAGTGTTGTTTTTTTTAACTATATATACTGTACATGTTTATGTTTGGCTTCCTGTCCCTTCTCAGGAGGCCGGACACAGTTAAACAGAAGAATGCCTTCCCGCCAAACTTCATCCACTCTCTGGACTCCACACACATGATGCTGACTGCTCTCCACTGCTATAGGTATCATCTGACATATAATTAGAGCATGAATATCTTGAACACCTCAAATAAGACTGAGATACATTCCCTGTATCTCCTGTTGCCTATACAGAGTCACCTTTCTAAAGGCGGTCTGTAATATGCTTCTGACATTGACTCTCCATGTATGCATGACCTCGGGCAGCTTTGAGAATCTCCCCTCTCATTTTGAATGTAATTATCACTGCAGATAAGCATTGTAAAATAAGCTAATTTTACAGAACTGGCATCTTGACTGGCGTCATAATTCATGATGCAACTCACACCGGCTTTGAATGAAGATCCGCTATGTGTTTAGCAATTATTGTCGTTGTAATGCACATATTATCAAAGTCTGCCTATTTTTAATGACATTGTCTACTGTCTCTCCTCTCCTCCCAGTGCCGGCCTGACATTCGTCTCAGTTCACGACTGTTTTTGGACCCACGCCCTCACTGTGGACACTATGAACAAGGTACCAAATCACAGCATAACCTTTTTCTTTTCTTTTCTTTCACCATTCCTTGTCCTCATACTCCTTTCAGAGTTGTTTTCATCCTGTCTGATCATCCATCATCAGGGTTTAGAATTCTCTCTTTTTTGCTGATTATTTGAAGCTTATTTCTTCTTACTCTCCCTTGCCTTTACATCCAGGTTTATTTTTAGTTTATTTTTGCTAACTGGCACAGAAGAATGTTTGTGTGAAAACAGTGAGAGATGAGCCTGTGTCGGTGCTTTTACAGAGGATGCTGGTAGTGCAGCTGATAAAGTAGAAGCATCAGCTTTGTGAAGCCGGTAAAACAAACTATATATTTTCACTGGTTTGTACATTTTCAGGCTGCTGGCTGCAGGTAGCACCGTCAGACAGGCCTGTTGTGCTGAATAAATGACTGTCTGCCCCTGCCTGCTGCTGCAGCTGGTCAACAGGCCGAGGCTGAGAAACACAGCATAGAATGGGGCAAATTACCATAAACTCCCCATTTTCTGTAAATGTAGCTTCAGAGCACAGTCACAGTTGTATGTCTTCACCTAATCTCAGAGGAGATACAGTTAGCAGAGAGCAGTTATCTCTCAGTGCATTTATCCTCTCATAGTCTCTCTGACTGTATGCATTCCTCATTACACAGGCAATTGAACACAGCAGCAGAGGAGGGGTATTGAATATCTTATGCAACTGCCTAAGCACATGAAGATGGTCCTTATGTTAATGGAAGCTGATCCTTCATCCATCCATTTTCTGGGGCTGGAGCACATCCCAGCATGCATTGGGTGAGAGGCAGGGTTACACCCTGGACAGGCAGCAAATATAGACGGGTCTCTGAGTGACGTCGTGCTAACAGCGCTTGTGTGAAGGTGGCTTCTGTGCTCTCAACCCATGCTGCCTGTTGATGATCTGAACCCCGCAGTTAATTAGCCTGTAGAGCTAACATTGTGTAGCCTGTGTTAGCGTTGTCATGGGTACTTGCTGCTGTTCCTAACTGGAGTTCCATGTGTCATGTCAGCTTGCCAGACCTGCCAGATGTGCCACATATAAATGTACCTATGTATCTTAATTGATAGGTAGTAAGATATCTTAATCTATCTTACTGTTAGAGCGCTTTGGGAACCGTTACTATGGTTGAAAGGCGCTATGCAAGTAAAATTCCATTTACCTCAAAAAAGTAACAGGAGGTTTTACTGGATTTTCAGCAAGTTTCTGTATTTATAAATACTACAAAATGTCCACATGTAGGCTATGAATAGATAGATGTGTGTTTTCTAACCCCCTTGTTGAGTCCTCGGAAACCTGGGAAACCCATCTATACCTGGTCGGGTCTGGTCGAATGGAAGCGGACCGCCTGCTAATACTATTGGTTGTTTATTTTAACATCAGTAATGTTGTAACTTCCATTGCTTTACATCTGTATGTGGAATTGTACTGTGCTATTGCGTGTTGTCTTATTTTTATTATATTTTCCCATTTATCATGTGGTGGTTGTTTTCAAA
>JAVQJF010066230.1:0-25278 GCA_036023855.1 Gadopsis marmoratus | reverse complement strand
TTTTATAGACAGTATTATAGTCTTTATCACGATGATCATAGAGAATGTTGAAGCCTTGAAGTCATGGCTGGCAAAACTCCTGGAGCCAATGTGAGTGTTGAATTGTAATGACATTTAGCTTGCATGCTACGTAGCCTCGTTAGCTAGCTAGCCAGTGGGTTAGCAAGGCATCAATGGGGGGTTTGCTAGAATCTGATGGCAAATTCTTGCACGAGTTAGCCAACTACCGTTGGCGCTAGCTGGCTTTTCATAGCAAATATGGACAGCACGACTTTTCACTTACTAACGCTGAAGAAATTACACTTGTGCAAGTAGTGAATGAAGCACGTTTGTGGCAGTTATTTTAGGGTACTTAGACACGCTGTTGGCCCACGATAATGGGACTTTATCACAGCTCTGGCGCAAGGCATAAAGTCGTAACAGATAGCCTAACTTGTATACTGCTACTTGTGGTTTAAAATCGTTAGCTAGGTAAGTGTTTAATCTGCTGGACTATATCCAGTGTTACGTTACGGAGTTACAACTTAGACATAAATAAATAAGAATATTTTGCTCTTTGGGTTGCTATAGTTACATGCACTATTGTACTTCTTGCTCTCTTTCAAATGTAAAATCAGCACACTTTGAGGACACAAATGCTACCAAAAACCCACATAAATACATTGTTGGATTGAAATATTTAAGAAAGTGATAAAAGAAGAGTTGATGTGTAGAGGAATATGGTGCTACACACAGGCACTGTTTGGGTGATTCAGTAACGGTGGCCTACTGCCTAATCGCATGCTCTTGAAAGTGCTGCCAGGGTGCAAGGAGTGACATTTTTGCTCCTTAGTTGGACCTGTAAACTTTACAGAAAGAGTTCATACTCAGGTGTCTATAGTTTTCAAATTCTAATCATATTAGTTTCATACTATTTAACAAATCCTAAAGGGAAAAGTTTGTAAAATGGAACAAAGGATGGGAATTCCATTTTTCACATGGTTTAAATGTTTGGAAGCTATTATTTAGGTTTTTGTTATACTGCTCTGACCTGTAGCTATTGTTAGTGGTCTCGCATGCTACTGATTATGTTTAGGTTAGGTTTGAAGTATGTTGCAGTTGCTTTAATTATGAATTTGAATTCAGTTTTCACTCTTGTTTTGTCTCCACCCTTTTCTTGCCTATTTATGTCATTAAGTAGTAGTAGGCAAAAGCTAAATTGCTTTTTGCACTGTATTGATAAAAGAAGATTCTCGGTGTCTGAAACTGAGAAGACATTTATTTTATCCTGCAGATGTGATGCTGACCCCTCTGCATTAGCAAACTATGTGGTGGCTCTTGTGAAGAAGGACAAACCGGAGAAGGAGCTGAAAGCACTTTGTGCTGATCAGCTTGATGTCTTTCTACAAAAAGGTATGAACTCCACACAAAGCGTCTCGCCGGTGTACGTGGACGCAACATGCTGTTTTGATATTCACCTTAGCTTTTGCTGGTGAACAATGCTGTGCAGAAGGGTAGAGTTGTGCAGAGATTTCCATTTTCAGCTAGCAAAGGAAAAGCATTTATTTTACTCCCCTCATACATCCCACAGAGAATAGAGGTTTTGCAGTTATGTCCCAAATTGTCTTGAAATCATAGCTGTCAGCGTTAGGAGGTTAGTAGTTAAGTAAATTTTTGTTTTCTTTGCAAAATTTTGGCAATCAGGTTAGAAAAAGAGCTTCATGTAAACATGATGGTCGTAAACAAAGCAAAGAAACAAATGATAGATAGAAGATGGTTCATTCAGATCTGATGAGGCATATTGGCTTTAATCTGTAGGTAACTACCCACCAAGTTAGCTAGGCAGATACTAAATGTAGTTTGCGTTCTACCATCCAACATCATTGTAATGCAGCCTCAGATTTATAAGCGATGAGAAATTCCGTCCAGACCATAAGCTCAAGTTATACATTCAGGGGTGCAATCAGCTGTACATTATCACCATCTATCACTGTGGGTCCTCAATATGGCCACCAGATGGCATGTTACATCATTTGAAAGTACTTGTTTTCCCCCTAATGTGTATTACGTGAAGCATCAACGTGTTCAACTTGAGTTGAGCTCTTTTCTTGCACAGTTGAAATTATTTCATAGTTTTTACTTTATTTTAAAGTGTTCAGTATAACCACAGAACAACAATAATGTGTTTACTGGGGATTGATTGGGTTGGTGATCATAACACTTGTTTGAGCTATTGCTTTATCACATGTTGAGAATTCAGGGTTTTAAAACTCTTTCAATAACATCTTGGTTTTTGTTCTAAAACAGCTGCTGATTGAAGTTAAATTTCCCTGACACTTCAACCATTCCTGTAAAAAAGCACAGCACACGGCCACGAAGGAAGTTACTAAGTCTAAAGCCTGTCCGAATTCATTCATCACAGCCCGTAGTCTTTTCAATAACAGACTAAATATTGCTGTCAAAAAATGGCTCAAATGTCCATCAATTATTTTATGGATAGCATTTTCTCATTTATGTTCTTTTATTATGTGACATTTTATGAAGCAGCTTTTTCCTATTTTATCTTTGTACTGTTTCTGTGGTTGTTATTCATTTGGTGGTTATTAGACTTCGGATATATTTAGTACAGCTGGGAGCAGAGCACTATTTAGTGTGGTGTGATTCAGGAGGAATGTCGGTACATTTCATGCATGTGGGCCAGTTTCCTCTTTAAGGGAGAACGGGGCCAAACGTCACACGATTCAAGTGAAAGATGCAATCTATTCACATGTTTAATGTTGTCATTGCAGAGACAACAGGATTTGTCGATAAACTCTTTGAATGTCTGACAACCAAGAACTATCTGGGAAATCCTGCTGCCAAGGAAGCTCCTAAAGAAGAGGTCAAACTACCTGCAGTCAAAACTGATGTTTTGGAGGTAAGAAGAGTTGGTGAGAAATGTATTGGCTACATTTGGACAGTCAATGTCACATTTTTAAAGTATCTTTAAAGTGCTTTTTTAGGTGGTGGCGGCGCTTAACACAAAAAATGCTGATTCTGTTTCTGTCTGGGGCTTTGGATGAAAGAATTTCATAAATATGTCATTGGGTATTATAAGACGCCACACGTTTTCAGGTATCTCAAAACCATTCTCTCCAGACTGAGAACAATCTTTGTATCTCTAAATCTTCTTTTTAAAAACATAAAATAGAACAGAGTTTAAGTCAAGTGTTTTTTCCCTCAAGGCTGAAACTCCAGAGGAGAGAGAAAACAGACGGAGGAGAAGTCCTCCGAGAAACCGCTCTGACTTCATCATTGAGTCCAGGTATGACTGTTGTTTCAGGGATGTGTTTCACCTCACCTTAATGACCAAGCAAAAGGCGTATGCAGATACTATTATGACATGTGAGGTGTATAGCACCTTAATCCCAGTCTCATGCTGACATTTACAAGCAACAGCAAATTAACATATTGCTTCCAATACACAGGGCTTTTATTTCTTTCTGCTGATGTAAAAAAACATAATTTTTCATATTAATTGTGTAGAGACCATAACATGTTGATACATTTGCATGGTTAGGTTGAAATCCCATGAGTCCTGCTTGTAGCTTGATGAAGGCCCTGGTGTCCATTAGCCTGTCTCTTGTCTATAAATCACCTTGTCAGTAACAGGAAGGACAATACAATCATTGTTATACTGTCATTCAAAACAACAGTTGTTTAATGTGCTTTAATGCTTGTAAACTGCTTTCACTGTGCAAAAGCTGCCATTAATGAAAACAACACATCTGTAGATTTTGAACAACCAACAGCCTTTTTGGGAAGGAAAGAGATCATGCTCCCAGAAATGCTGTAATAGTTTTAATGTAAAACAGAGAGAATAAAGTATTGTGGTTTAATTAAGCAACAGCAAATTAACTGCTTTGGAGCAGATCTTGTTACTAAAATAGGATTTAATATTCTTATAAAACAAAGGATAAATAACTTGTCTCAGTACATTTAAATAAATAAAGACCACTAGAATTGATTTAAGGGTTCATAGTAATAGATATAGATCATTTAGAACCACAGTTTAAGATTGAGTCCAGCTAGAACCCTTTTAAATATGTTTGTTGGACTCATTTGCATTTAATACATGCATAAAGATAGTAATTAAAATGATTCCCTATGACTCATCAACCACACAGGAGCCGCGATGACAGGAGGCGAGATGAGCGCAAGCGCCGTGACTTTGATCGGCACTTGAAAAACGTCGGGGACTCCCACCGTGAGCGGGAGCGCCACGAGCGTCGCAGGGGCAGCCCGCGTGGGAGGAGCTACAGCCGGAGCCGCAGCCGGAGCAGGAGCAGGAGTGGCAGCCGAGGAAAGAGCAGGGACAGGGAGCACAGAGGAGGAGGAGGAGGAGGAGGAGGAGGCGGCGGCGGCGGCGGCGGCGCTAGAGGTGAGAAAGTGCCTACACCCCACTCACACAACCAATAACAACAGCCCAGGGGACCAGACCCAGGAGTGTAGTTCCTGAAGCTCCTGTCAGCACAGACAAACCATAGAGATGCAGAAGTGCTGCTGGAGACATCCTGTTTGTGAAATGCACAGAGGTGCTCAAGATTGTTAAGAAGAGACTGAACGGCGTTCTGGATGTAGCCATTTGTATTATTTTCTGTTTGATTGTTCCGTTGGATTGTTCTGGGAATTTTTGTCGATAAGGAACCATGTGGACTGCTTTGCAATCATATCAGTGGGGATTAAACAACACAGGCTGGAATTGGCCTTATTACCCCCAAGGTTAATCTACATCTCTTAAGTGTTTGTATGAGAGAACAGCTGTTTTTAGGAAACTTAAAATGTTTAGGCTTTACATTTCTGCTGTGGTTCACTACTCTACTGCAATACTTATTCGTGTTTTGTTGAAATGACTATTTCTGATTGTCTTTAACAGACTTCAAGTCAAAGTTTGAGTTGGACAGGAAGGACACCGAATGCTACAACTCTTCCACCACATCAGGCCCCCAGCAGCAGCACCCACCGCCTCTCCTGCCCCTGCCCACACCTCCGCACCCATTTTCATCCTCGTCGTCCGCTGGAGTCTCAGGAGCTGGAGGTGTTCCCATAGCAACAGCGGCTCACCTGCCCGATAGCACTACAGACAGCTGGTCTGGCTACTATGGCACCCAGAGGCAAGATGGTGTCGCCAAGCCATTCATCAGCAAGGGCGCGTCACTCAAACAGCGTTGCAGGGATTACGATGGTAGGAACAGAGTGAATCTTTGTCTTTTGAATCCTGCTTTCTATCAATTTCTTTTTTCCCTTTAGTCATTGTAAAGTTTGCTCTGGCTATTATGTGAACTTATGTGTACCAGTATCTTATTGATTACTTTGTTTAGTCTCAGCACTAATGACCACTGTTTAGCACTCTCTCATCTCCAGAGACACAAGGGGGTTTAAACTTGCTCACTGTCCCTGAAGCACACCGCTATCCGTCACAGTGCTCAAACACAGCCACTAGGGACCTAGTTCCTTAATGAGACTGTGGGGTAAATACATGCACTGTATGCCTCAGCTTCTTTCAACTTGGACAATATATCATCATGTTTATTTGTTCTCTTTGTTCTTTCATTTGTTCGTTTGTTCTTATTTTCCTTTCAGTCATATTTAAGTGAATTAATTAAGACTTCCAGGGCCCCAAATCCCTTTGAAATAATACAGTAGGTTATCAATAGATACACAAGAGTTCCACCGTTGAATACCCAAAGGTAAAAAGGTAGCACACACACGGATCTTTCCTCTAGGCTGAAATGTTAGTATGTTTGACGTTGCCAAAATAATCTGAAGAAGTACCTACAATGGCAAGTCTTGCTTAGATAAAGATTGTTTGTGCTTTCCTAAACTTCTAAAATAACTACATATATATGAATAGAAACATTTTCATGTCTGTTTTTCTCCCTCTCACAGAAAAAGGATTTTGTGTCCGTGGTGACCTTTGCCCATTCGACCACGGCAACGATCCGCTCATCGTTGATGATGTCAATCTACCGAACATGATTCCCTTCCCTCCCCCACCCGTTATGCCCCCCGCCGGCCTCTCCATGCCCCCAAACACCGAGCCACCTCGTCCCCTCAGGATGCCTTCGATGCCACCCTATGGCCAGCCACCACCACCGGGCGTCTTCCCCATGGCTGGTGAGTAACACCGCCCTACATGGCAACTCTTAGAAATTGCTTGTGTTGTGCCATTCGATGTGAATAGTAACCTTTCCAGTGGCTTGTAAAATTATGAAAGCGACTGGTGACTAAGAATTTCTACAAACCACTGTAGCTTGTTATTCTCCTCCTAAGCACTTGTACTAATTTTCATGGTTCCACTACCAATTAAGTAAAAAAAAAAAAAGTGTGTTTATAACTGCTTTTAGTGTTGCACAGATAAGAAATCTCTTGAGTGTATCCCTTAATTTTATGTGACACTGTGTTCATAGCTGATTCAGAGTCTTCTGGCAGACACTTTTTTAAATATACAGGTTTAATTTCTCTGCTTTTTTTTGTCACCCATGTTTATTTGTTTCTTGTTTGTGGAAGCTTTTATACTGGAAATCAACTGGTTTTTTTTTTGTTTTTGTTTTTTTTTCAAATCAAAGGTAAAATATGTAGTTTATTGTGAAGTTGAAACATTGCATTTAACAGTTGATATTACTTCCAGCCACCTTCACTGTCATATTAAAGCAACCTGTGAGGCATTTTAGTCATTCAAACCAAAGTCTCGCTGTCATACCTGCGATAAACCTGAGACATTAGCTTGGGCTTGTGTCTCCCTCAGGACCCCCACTGATAGCAACCAGTGGGATTGATACCCCCAACCACCAGTCGGCAATCGCTTCTTCTCCTCCTATCGGACCGCCTGGTGTTGGGCTGCCGCCTACTCTTCTTCCTCCTCCTCCTCCTCCACCTCCTCCCTCCTCGTCCTCATCTGTGTCTCTTCGTCCCCAATATGTCCAGTCTGAATGTAAGCAGCAATGCTTTCATTTTTTTCCCTGCTTTATTTCTGGCTCTAAGTTTTCTTTTGTGTTCAGTTACTTACATAAGATACGGCATTATAACGTTAAAAGTTTAACTACAATGACTAAGCTAGTGAGAGTAAAGTTACCTTTTGTGGACTTTAAAGTACACTGTGTTTCTGTTTTCTGTCGTCTTTATTGGTTTATGTGTGATATTGTAGTGCAGTGTGTTATACACATGTATTTCTTGGCTGCTGTTGTTGACCAGAGGGAGGCACTGTTTTTTAACCTAAGAGATCAAGTAGCTATGAGCAATTTACTTTATTTAACTCATACAACTTATTGTGTTGAGTGCTTTTCGCATAATTCAGCTCATGAATAATTCCAGTGTCTTATGGTGTTTAATCTTGTTTATCATCTTATGATTAAAAACAAATTCTATTAAATCATTTTTTAATTTTGTGCATGTGTATATATGTATTTTGTCAGTAGATATTCATTTTAAGTACTACTCAGAGCTATATTTAACATAAAATGTCACTCTCTAGTACACATTTAAACTCTTCACATTCTATACAAGATGGTTGTGTACTGGCTAAGTCACTGAATGCCAAGCAGCACCTGTTTATTTATGTAGGACTTATTGGTTTCATTGTGTCATTTCATTTTATCTATGTGTATCTAGGTTAGTTTTTTGTTTAATATTGTTATGACTGTTGAAATATGTTTCATATTCCCCCTTAACCTTTTTTGTTTGTGCGTGTGTGTGTGTTCATATTTACATATTAGATAACTATGATCCAGAGGGCTATAACCCAGAATCCCCAAGCCTGACTGCAGCAGGCCGTAACCCATACCGTCAGTTCATTCCCCGGGTGCAGACACAGCGCTCCAACCTTATCGGCCTCACCTCCAGCGAAGGACAAGGCTCAAGAGGTATAGTGACTATTGGCCTTTTTAGTTCTCTACCCCAAATGAATCCTGTGCAGTGAGCACTATTCGACTGATGTGATCTGACTCGAAAAATATGAATGCTTGTGTAATCAAAAATAAACTAGTTGTTATTAATGTAAACACTAATTTCTAATCAATTGAGACTGATGACAGACAGCTTTGTGGTGGATATAGAGAAATGCAAAAGCTTGTTAGTGTTTATTAATGTTTCTCTGGGTTTTTGTCTGTGTGTGTCTGCCAGCTGCCAACATAGTGATACAGACAGAGCCTGCCACTGTTGCCAGCACTCCTGGAAGTAATGTGTCCCGTTTCAACACCGAGCAGGACAACAGGAAGAGAACCATGGGTCCCAGTACAGCTGAGGGACCAGCAGCTAAAAAACCCTGGATGGAGAAGTAAGGACTAAACAATTCTCTCCAAAATAAGATTTATTTTATTTTTTTACCTGTGTGGGTTTTTCTACTATCCCAACAAAATAAGTTGTTGTGTTCTCACTTGACTTGGCAATAAAGCACTGCAACGAAAGGAAAGTTAACAGTCCTATGGAGAAAGGTTTTCATAGCAAAAAGAGAATATTTGAAAACAATATTTTAACATATTGAAGCAGTTACTGATTATTTTATTTGAAACTGAACTTGTGCTTTGAAATATGCACTAGTGCACATTTAGTGCATATCCTCTGGATATGTTATCAGTGCTGTAATGGCTCAGAGACCCCAGAATGATCATAGACACTTTATACCTTCGCTAAACAGGATTTTG
Source organism: Gadopsis marmoratus (assembly GCA_036023855.1). NCBI lineage: Eukaryota > Metazoa > Chordata > Actinopteri > Centrarchiformes > Percichthyidae > Gadopsis > Gadopsis marmoratus. Next base: position 16,618 of record JAVQJF010066230.1, on the reverse strand, counting down.
TTTTGAAGAAACTAACTGGCCAGTTGAAATTTGATCAAACATTGGTGCCGCTGCCCATTTCCTGTTACTGCCTTGTTCCAAGCCATGGTGACTCATAGGTCTGGAGTCTATCTTTTGTCTCAGTTGTAGGAAGCAGGCGCTCACAAACATCCCCAAGACTAGGATGCTTCCATTGCAAAGGCTCTACTTGTAATCCATCTTGGATGTCAAGCAGGTTGACATGTGGTTCTCTTTTCCAAGTACAACTGTTATATGGCATGTAGGAACTTAAGAATGAAGGCAGAAACTCAAACTTCAGGTCATCAATCTGGGGTTCCATTTCTCTGCCTATAATTGTTGGTGATCTTGCCCAAAATGACGATTTAGCTTTGTTTGTTTTTTACATTCATTTCTATTTAAAACAAATGCTGTGGCAAACGTAAGATCAGGTTAACACCACCGTTCTTCTCATTGTAGGCCGAGTTTTAACAACCAACATAAGAGCAGTTTTCCCAAAAGGTATCACTACGTGAACACCAAGTTGGAGGTGCGGAAGATCCCACGTGAGCTCAACAACATCACTAAGCTCAATGAGCACTTCAGCAAGTTTGGAACCATCGTCAATATTCAGGTAAAATGCATAATTTACTGCTGTGAACTAAGCAAACCTGCAAAGGGCAACAAAAGGAACATTTTGACAAGGCAAAGGAAGGTAGATTAGTAGTATTAGTAGCATTGGAACTGTGAGAATTTGAGATGTTTGATTTTCCAAAAAATATGTACTGTATACAATATGTGAAATATATTATCTGATTGAATGGTGGTCCTGCCGCATAATTTCCCGAATGTTCAGCTCTGCAGAAGACTTTTTTTCACCATAGACGGATACCTAAACCGCACGCTCCACTTTCAATCCAGGTGGTGTTCGGTGGAGACCCAGAGGCAGCATTGATCCAGTACACAAAGAATGAAGAGGCCAGACGAGCGATATCCAGTATCGAGGCAGTCCTCAACAACCGCTTCATCCGTGTGTACTGGCACCGCGAGCCGGGCACCAATGCCACAGGACTTCAGGAGCAGAGCTCAGGGAGCCTGACGGCTGGGTCACCGCCCAGCCAGGGGCCACAGCACAGCATCATGCATAAGGTTAGTGTAAAAAAAAAAAATATATATATGATCTCGAGTCTTACCTCGTTTATGAGACCCTTCAAAAGATTTACTTTTTTTCTCCTTTTTCTTTTATCTGCAGGGGATCAAGCAGCACAATCCGGCCGCCTACGTGTTGAACAAGACTCTACCCAAGCATCGCCTGCCGGCAGTGGTTGGGGCCACAGCTACAACTAAGCCGGATAGTCTGAACCCAAACACTGACAGTGTCACTGTACGTTTTAGTCTCTGTGTGTCGGGTGATGTCAGACTTGGTAGAATATAATACATTTTCACGTAAATTATTTGTTTCAAGGATGTCAGTCAGGCATTGTGTGATAAGTTGATTTAAAAAAAACATTCCATCTCATTGTGATGCTCTATGTAAGACACAGTAGTGCTTTGAGCTAAATGCTAATGTCAGCATGCTAACATGCTGACATTAGCATTAAGCATGTTAACTATCTTAGTTTAGCGTATTAGCATGCTAACATTTGCTAATTAGCGCTTCAAACAGTACAGCTGAGGCTGTACTTTGTGATGTCACTAGTTTTGCAGGTTTTTGGTCATGAACCAAAGTATCATAAATCAAAATGTTGACCTAATGATGCCGCTAGATGAAAAGTTAAGGGATCAATTAATGATCCTAATGACAATCAATTCAATAGCTGTCAATACCCAAAAACGGCAACCTCATGGTGGCACTAGAGGAAAAGTCGGAACCACCAAAGTCATGAGGATTAATCCTCTTAGCACCATTAATGTCTCTGAAATATTACATTCCACATATAAACATCTAATTGTTGAGTAATTTAAAATGCAATTGTAGCTATTCAGTGACTTTATTTAAATTATATTTTACTCAGTATAATAATATCAGGACAGTCAGTGCGTCCAGCTTTGATTCTAAGTTATTTTGAGAGCCTCTAGACTGAACACTGTAGGTGGAATATTCATAACACTAATATCAGGATCACCACACCATGACTGTGTTGTGTGCCATTGCAAACAGGAACTGTTAATGCCAATTTACCACCATGAAACTCGAAGCCTCAAACATCCCATCCAGTCTCTCACAGCCTAAGAGGATATGCAAGAAAGAATAGGAGAGACTTGTGTAAAGGTAGAGCGCAAGACAGGAGAATAAATAATCACTTGTTTTTATGCTTCCTGAGATGTGACATCTATGAGTTGTTGGCACTTTTTGACTGTGTCTGCAGCTGTCTACGGGCTAATTGTTATGACCTAAATGTGTCGTCCTCTTTCTCTGTGTGGCACTTAGGTGGCACCTGCATTGACAAACACCCAGAAGAGCCCCTACTCTTCCACAGGCCTCAAGTCCTCCTCAAAGAGCCTTGGGAAAACGGGAAAAGCACTAGAAGCACAGGAAGTCCTCAAGAAGAAACAGGCATGTTGCTTAATTTTTTAAGACTTGTACAAGAATTGCAGTGCTGACATTAGCTATTTGTTTCTCTCATGGGCCACTAGTGCGAAGCATTGAGAAATGACCACCATTAGAAAATTGTGTATTTAATTTATTGTCATTTTTTTTTCATTGTAGGAGGCATTCAAACTCCAGCAGGACATGAGAAAGAAGAAGCAAGAGATGTTAAAGACACAGATTGAGTGTCAGAAGGTAAGACTGGCCCCTTCTTTTCTCTCATCTTAACTCAACTCTCCTTCCACTTCCTGTCTTTTACACCTTCTTCTCTCTCACTGCTTGTCCTTCCTTGTTCCTTCCAGGCCTTGATAAACCGCCTGGAAAAAAACCGAGGGATGAAACCTGAGGAGCGAGCCAACATCATGAAGACTCTGAAGGAGCTGACGGAGAAGATCGCACAGCTACAGAATGAAATGAACCCTGCCTCCCAGGTCTCCGGCGCCAAACCAAACAACAGCCAGCCCAAGACCAAGACTGATGTAAGTTTGACCCAGTTAGAAAGAGGGTGCATTTTGCTGTCTGTTTTGACAGTTTGTCAGTCAAAATGTCCATTTTCGTTACCACTTTGTATTTCCTGAACAAAATGTTTTCTCATGACCAGGCCCAGAAGGAATTACTGGATGCTGAGCTGGACTTTCACAAGAAGATGAGCTCTGGAGAGGATACGACAGACCTCAAGAGAAAACTGGGACAGCTACAGGTGGAGGTAATGCACGTGCACGTGCACACGCACACACTCAGTGCATAACTACGGACCAACCTTGTGAAAAGATAGCTATCATGCCACAAACAGGTCTATAATTACACACCACACGTCGCACACATTGACAGCATCACGCATCATCAGCATTTTTCTTGAGGGGCTGAATAGGCCTCCGTAGAATAATACTGATCTTATGTATAGTTAGTCAATGTGTAATTCTGAGCATTTGAAAGATGAATGGAAGTAGTATTGTCTACAATGGCTGACATACAAATGCAATCAATGTGTATGAGATAGTTTTTTAACTCAATAACAAAAGTCATTCGTGGCCACTACAGTAAATTATGCATGATTTCCGAATTAATCATTTAAACAGCTTTTGGGGGTATCTCGTTAAAAACGCACAGAAAAATGGGCACCAAATAATAATGAGGATAATGCAAGACATTATGCCATCACACAGCTTTTGTTGTTTGAAGTGTTATTTGTATGTCAGTGCTGTTTTCTACACTCATCATGATATAAGTATTAAGAATTGGGGCTTTTTTTCCATGAAAAGAAACGTTTGCCCAGCTCTAAGCTGCATCTAAGGCTCTCTGTCAGCTCAGACTCGGGCCACATCTCCTCTCCACTCTAAACTAGCAGCGCACAGAAACACAGACCAGGTCGGCTGTGCCACAATATCAGCTTAACAAGAACATAGCTTTTGTTAGCAACACCCTGCCTTGCGTGTTTTTTCTCTCTACCCCTTTGGGTCCTAAATTAGCTAGTTGTTAAAAATGCATATCCCCCCCTCCCATCCAACCCCAACCCTCCTTCTGCACATTAAACTGCAGCCACTTGAGCAAGCCCAGAGGAACCACCGCTAACGAAGCCAAAACAGACACCGGTCCTACACTGATGGAGGATGGTCTTATTAAAGTTTGAGCCGCTGGTCCTTGTAAGAAAATCGCAGGATGACAATTAGAGGGAGAAGTGAGGGAGGGACAAATGGTGGTGAGGTTGTAGAGAAGTTAGGAAGCGGGGGGATGTCACTTTAAAAATGGAGGAGTGACAACTAATGGTAAAGGGCAGAGAGTGACACTGGTCTCCTCTAAGAACAGTAAAATAATGTGTAATATTATGCCTACGCTGTATTTTTATTTTTCTTTATGTATGTATACATTTAGATTTGATTATTTAGTTATGTTAGATTCTTTTTGTAAATGATAAATACACACACTGTAGTTTCCTGACAATTGATGTTCACATTGTAAAGCGCAGCATCAAGGCGCACAGTCTGGTTAAGTTTCCCCACATCTGTTCGTAATGATTTTTTAACACAGCCAGGTGGCACCCGTATATTTTTGTCTGTCTGTATTGAAGAAAGCAGCAGCCAGCCAAGTTGTGTTATAGCATTAAATCCCCGACCTGTCCTCCCTTAGGCGACTCGGTTGGGTCTGATCCGGCCTCCGGTGGGTCGAGGTCGGGGCCGAGGGAAGATGGCGTTGGAGCCCGGGTCGATGCACGTGGGCCGTGGCAGGGGGCGAAGCCGGGAGATGATGGGTCGCAGTGGGACAGTGAACCGCATGGTGGTCGACCACAGACCCAGAGCCCTGGCTATTTTGGGGGTCACTCAAGAGGAGAAGGAAGAGCTAATGCCACACTTTGTGGTAAGACATGTGACTTTTTGTATTATTTAGTTAAGGATTTCACAGTTACACTGATAACTGTTACACTGAGAATTGAACTTTGATCTTTTCTTCTCTTTTTTTTTATCTTAGAAATTTGGCGAGATCGAGGATATCCGTGACCAAGATGCCAACAGTGTCATCATGACCTTTAAGACACGAAACGAGGCAGAGAATGTAAGTCGCATCTAAATCAGCACTCGCTCTCTTCCGTCCTCCCGCTGATCACCTAAGATTATTGAAATAGTGATACATAAAAATATTTTTGGGTTTTACTGGTACAAAATCAATAAGAGCTTTAAGCATAACTTCAATTGTTCTCCTTTTTTTTTTTTTTTTTTTTTTTTAGGCAGCTAATCAGGGATCTAGGTTCAAAGGTCGCGTGCTACAGATTTCCTGGTACAAGCCCAAGACGCCTTCTGTTACAACAGAGCCGGAGGAGGAAGAGTCTAAAGATGAGGACAATACGGTATGAGGCATCACACACAAACCATGTGTTATCATTAGCAACATAAAGCCACCCAGAAACCAGTAAAGGAAGTCCACGTACATTACAACTTGAAATTCTAAGTGGGGAAACTTTTTTGGAAGCTTTATTCACAGATTTTACTTGCACATTTCATTCCAGTGCTTCTAAATGTTTCACTGCAGCTCCCAGTGGAGAATCGGGGAAAGCCTCTCAGTACTAAGAGCATCGTAGCCCTTTGAGTAAAGCTGCATTACTGTCAGATTACTGTCAGGTGAAATCCTCGTACTGTATGTTCGTGTTTTGAGTTGCATTTTTTTTTAAGTTGCAGTTTTCCTTCTGCAAGTATCCCGTCACTGCAATATGCATTGTATAATTGTTTTTAGTCTTTAATAATCACTCTGAATATATGTCTTAAGGCAGAGAGTCCCTCTGAAAGCAGATTTACTTGAAGTCCTTCTCATGTCAATCCAATACTTTCCGATATAATCGCCAGAAAATAGCTCTACAAATAATTTAATTAATGGTAACTTTTAAGAAGCAATGGGCAAAAACCTTCTCACACGTGACTTAGTGATGACAGTGATCTAGATGAGGACGGCTCCTATCTGACTGAAATCCCTTCGCTGTGTTAAACAAATATGTGCCACAATGTGAAACCATCACATAATCTCATCAGTGTAAATATTCAAAGCTAAACAGTATATTTATGTGGGGGGGGGTTTTAACAGAAGGAGTCTAGTTCTTACTTGCCTGGTGAGGAGGAGGAAGAGGAGGAGGAGGAAGACGACGACGAAGATGACGAGTACGAGAGCCGATCTTGGAGACGATGAAGGCATCGGGATTCATCATTACCTGCTCTCCAATCGTTCTTTGTCCCGACATGCAGATAAAATCAATACAGCAGAACTTACTTTTTTTTTTTTTTCCCCCCTTTCCAGTATTTTCAAATGAAGTAATTTTAGACTCTAATCAAAGTTAAAAACGTCTTTATATTACAGGAGAAGTAGTTTAGAGGGCCGACAGCTTTTGTTTCCCTCAACTAAACAATTATTTAAAGCATCTCACTTTTGCTGAGAGATAAATGTTAAGTTGTTCTTATAGATAGAAAAACCTATGTAATTTTCAGTGTGCTTACCAGATGATTAATATCAGTAATGCACAACATTTGTGTCTACTGTGAATAGGTATTTTTATACATACTGTATTTAAGCTCTTTTCTCACCAGTTTATGAAAAATCTTGTCCTTAGTTCAGGAACAGCCATTCCTTCACCAATGGAACGTTCTCTGTTGCTACCAGAGAGATATTTATTTATTTTTCACTGCACAAGTGCGCTGTGCCGTACCTATATTGGCACGGTATGGTATGGTTTTCCATTTCTCTTTGCTCACATTTTGTTTTGGTATGGCAAGCCCAAAATGTTAAAGGATCCAAATATTTTTGACTGGCTCTATGTGCTAGCATGAATACATGCTAGTTTGTGCATGTTGTATTCCTAAATAAAAGAGCCACCCCTGCCCAGCACCCAACGATGCTGTACCATGACCATATTAGAGCCAGTGCAGGTACAGAAGAATACCAGTGCAATAGGAAAATCCGAACTATGTTTACAGATTGCCGTGTCCGTGCACGTCAGATACAGTCTTGTAGTACACTTTCAAACTTTCCTCAGTTGTATTTTGTTGCTCATTAATGTCCGGTGCCACTCTTTGTAAATATAAACACCCGCACAGGTGTTCTACATTTTCTAAGAGTGTGTAACATTTTCCACTTGTTTTATTCTGTCTCCTGGTTGTCCAAACGGCCTGACAGGACAAGGATCAGATCATCCATAGACAGGTGTTTGAATGTAATACTGAACAGTTGGTTTTAATATATAAATATAATTTCTTTGCCTTATACAATCAGCGAATTGGCTGAATTTTTACAAGATCTGTGATTTACTTTTGTAAATTTTGTAAATGCTTGAAAGAGAAATTACTGTTGTATCATTAGGTTTTTTTGTTTTTTGTTTTTTTTTAGTTGAAATAAATGGCAAGGTTGTGTCAGGTAGTAAAGGTCAAGCAAGAGTGTTTAGCGTCTCTGCTTATTTGTGTTAAACATTCTTTCACTAAAATGTGTCACCTAAGTAGCACATTTCTTTAAGAGAAACTTTCATCGCTACTCTGAGCATTGGAAAACACTTTAGAAAGGCACTGGGAGTCATCTCACAATATTGTTTGTGCATCAGTGCAGCTTTGCCTGCATCTGAATATTCAGACAGTGCTCTAAACCAAGTTCAAGCGCAATGTGCACCTTTTGTGACAAAAAGTTTTGTTTTGCTTTCTTTACATAAACTGTATTTTAGAATCCTCAGGGTGGGAGGAATGACGTTGAAATGTTTTTGCCTTTGTTGCTTCCCTGAATCAAATCACTGTTTACATGCAGCCTAATGAAATGTTGGTTGATGCATGCAAATCATAACTAAACTCATCGTCGTATCCAGTAACCTAACCAGTCAAGACTGAAGCACCAAAACAAAGGAGCGATATTCACTAGCAGTCTCACTACTTTACACACACATGCAGACAGAAAACTGCATGTATATAGAAACGTGTAAATATACATGCAGATTTCTGCCGAAGTCTCCTTTGTTCTCTAATGTACTCACGTGATTTCCTCCCACCTACAATGTCGTTAGCACTCGTTTGGATTGCAAATCTCACTATTGACTGATAACTTAGAAGCCTCCTGCCAGTGACCTCATTGTCCCATTTCAACCTTTTCTCTCATGTGATTTTCGTTTTTTATTTGGGGTCACTGGCAGTTTGAAAGGACACCTATAACTGGCAGGGTTCTTGCTTGTGTTTGTTTTGTATCTTCTGTAACTACTATCAAATAATGGTGTAAAAAAATGTAAAATGTTTATTGGATAATAGTTTTGGATTTGTTACCGTTTATATTTGCAGGATGTGGATGTATTTTCTTCATTTATTGTTTGTAAAAAAAATGGATTTCTAATTTACTAGCATGTTTGCTTTTGCCAATAAAGATGGAGGAATGGGGGAGCTTGTAAGATGATAAAAAGAAGGAAAGAAAAGAAAAAAAAATACAATTTGATCTTGGAGGTAAAAAAAGCATTTGAGTTAAAGAATACTGACCAAAAAAAGAAATCAAAATTGGCAAGGGGGGAAAAAATGCGAGCAAAAGCATTCCAGAAAATATGACTCTAAACTTGTGTGGTCTCCTTCATTTTGCATGTTATCTGATAGAAACAGCCACAATGTCATACAGGACTTTAGTATTAGTACTGATACTTACACATTTTTCAGATATGAGCAGTAGTATTACCTTTGTCATACGTCAAAATAGGCTTTATTCAAAAGTATATGACTACAATTGTGCATTAAATTTAAATTCGAGTTAACTTGATTGTAGAATGTACAAGAAAAGGCTGCTGTCAATAGTTTAATTACAAATTGGGTTTCACTACTTAGAAAGTGTTTACTCCGTTGGACCTCTTCATGTTTTATTAATTCGCAACATGAAGTCGGTGAATGTAATTATGGCAGAAAATACTCAAAATGAAAACCGATGTAACTCACCTGGTAGAGTTCATACCATTGAGTGAATCCTTATTGCAGCGGCGCATCTTGGATTCCAACTTGGGCCCTTTGCTGCATGTCATCGCTTTCTCCCGTCTGTCTCCGGCTATCACTAGTGAAGCAAAAGTGGTCCAAATGAAAGTGCGATGTGATTGAATTTAAATCCACCAACCTGTTGGATCAATTTGCTGACAAGATCTAATAACACATGACCAATAAGAAGTATCTGAGACAAGTTGTCCTATAATATAAGCCTACAAAAGTAGCAGTCTCTGCCTTGGAGTGCATTATTGATTATACCACTTCACCACAGACAAAAAGAAAGCTGTGTTCAATTTGTCATTCATCTTTAAACGTTTGTTTGGTGTCAGATTAACCCATGCATCACCAGTGACACTCTTAACAAGTAGCAACTTGTTACTGGACCAGTTGTGCAGTGATTTAGAACGGCATGCGGTGACCTAAACAGTGTCCTGGTGATTTTAATCGACTCTTGCTGGCCAATCCGAAACAACCATTTTAGAAGAAAATGTACTCCGATAATCAATCCAGGGATCTACATATTCCTGAAATATAGTCAGGTCAGGAGCAACTATTGCTATGTAATTGCTGCTAGATTATAATTCATGTGTGGACTGGGCACAAATATAAGACAATATGATCTGATAAATCTATCGGTACCTTCCATTGTGTCCATCCTATGAAGGAGAATAAGCCCATCATTACAGACGCTCACTTTGACACCCATGCCCCCAAACAAATCCCACCACATCACAGGAAAGACCTCTGACGCTCTGTTTAATTACAGCACCCAGCGAATAGGACATATTAAAGTATCACTGAATAATGCATGGGCGAGTCTTACTTTAGGAAGTCAAGTGAAAACACTCAGAGTCTGTTTAGTTTAATCTAAGGACTTTTGGCTCTACTCAGGGGAAGGAATGTCAAACTGGGGCCTGGGGCAGATCCCGTGGCAGCCTGGTGACTTGGGGGAGGGGAGGGGGGGGGGGGTTGAAGGAACAGGCACTGGTAGTATTGGGATCCATTAAAATTTTATATAGGTATAACTATAAAAAATAAACCTTTTGACAAAAGTTAGAACAATAAACATTTAAAAAGAAAAATGACGTCAGAATTTCGAGACCGCATCTAAGGCTATGAGGTACCAAATATGAGAAATTCATGAGACTTTTTTGTGTCTTTTCAGTATTGTACAAATACAACTTTTTTAGGTAATAAAAAAAATATAGAATTTTGTTACATGTTTATGAATAAACAGCCACATATAACACAGTAGATAATACAAGAAAATTCACATTTGGTTTTTTTTATGCTGTTAAAATGTGTAAACACAGGAGTGAAGCAGGCCCATATTTTCAGTTTCAGATTAGCTGAGAAACAGAAGGAAAGGCGGCTAGATGGTAGCCTGTGGGTAAAGGAATGAATGCCGTGACAGCAGTCAGGCCACCTGGTGGAGTGTGTGCCGACCACATGGTGGCGAAAAGAGAAGAGCTGCTGTCACACTTGGCCATAAATACGACAAGGCTCTCCATAAAACATGTCAGATGCAATCTTCAGAATATGAAAAGCACAGAGATGACAGCTGTTAACAATGGGCACTAAATTATGAAGGGAATGGTGATGCGAGGGTGAGAAAAGGGACTTCAGACCGACATCTTTGGAGCCATACGCACAGCGTTCTCACATGAGGCCTCTTTTACAGCAGGACTCCGACGTCTTATTAATCCTACATGATTAGATTTTTTATATACACTCCTCAAACTAGGTCCATCAAAACATTCAGTCTGTGATTAAAGAGCTAAAACAAACTTTAAAAACATTTTTAGAGGGTATCTTAATCGGTTTGTGTGGTAATGTGAATGAAAAATGCACAAATCCGCGTTAAGACTAGAGGTCCTTTCTCTCCCCGTGCAAAGAGCCAGCCTCTGTGCAGCTCTCAAAGTTTGGCTCCCCAGCATGCAACAGGTTCCGCACGGTGAGAAAAAGACCATGGCTGTTTTAATCTGTGTAATGAAGGAGAACATGCCAGCGTGGTAATGGATGCCTGCCACCGTGCAGCTAAATTATTCAGAGTCTGGGGAACCAGAGAGGCGGCCGGCAGGATCGGATGGACCCGCTGTGTCATCAGCGCGTCTCTGCCCGCCTGGCTCCTCTTTCGGCCCGTCCAGCCCGGCTTCACGAGTTTAAACCTGGCAGCCACGTGAGAAGTCTAGAAAAGGGCCCCGAGGATGGGTGGGAGGAGAGCAGGCCGAGGCCCTCAGAGTCAGCTGGCCAGCAACCCAACAGGCCCTGAAGCATGTAGCACCGCTGTAGCCTCTGCTGCGCTGTCCATGGTGCTGAAATACCTGGGACCACCTAAACCAACTCTCCTGTTTTGGTTTTTTGGGGGTTTTTCATGCCGTTGCACACATGGACAAATGCCACTGGCAGGTAGCCCATTGTTGACATGTTTAAGACATGCTGAGCTGCAGAGGTCAGAGGAGATGTAAAACTAAACTCGCCAGTTCCAATCAGACCTCATTCTTTTTAACAGAGGTGAGATCATATGTAACAATAAAGGTTGATAATAAACTTTGATATCCTGGTACTAAAAACAAAAAACACCTATCTCTAAGCAGGCACTTTTGTCCAAACTGTAAAGAGAGTCAGGATTCACCAGAGAGGTTTGAAACTGTCAAAGACATAATAACGACCTCATCAGTGAACAACGTGTTATTAGAATATTATAGTGATGTTGGTTGGGTTTATTCGACGCTTGCGCACAGAGGCCTACGGTTTGCAACTTGTAAGTTGAGCAGAGGGGTAGGAGGAGGGAGGGAAAGAGGAGGAGGAGGAGGAGGAGGAGGGGGGGGGGGGTGCTGCCGATGTTAACAGCCCAGTCTGGTGAAGGAGAGCAGAGGAGCTCCGTGGCTGTCCGCTCCCCGGCTTTCATGTCAGGTGCCACACTGCTTGCGAGGTGCACGCAGGGAGGAGGATGATGACCATGAACGGGAAGCAGCATTTCTCCATGCACCCGGCTCTGAACGAGCCCAAGTATCCCGGCCTGCACTCAGGCTCGGAGGGCATGCGCAGAGTCTGTCTGCCCGCCCCGCAGGTACGTTCAGGTCAGAGGGGGGGGGAGATGGCTGTGGAGTATTCTGGGTGAGAGGAGGGGAACATATATATCACACTGGAAATGTCTGTAAAGTTGATTTGACAGGACTTTGTTCTATCCGCTCTCTCTCTCCTCTCTGTCTGTACCCCCCCCCCCCCCTCTCATCCACATCTCTATTCAAGCGATGCTCCTGCTTTCATATTAATTTTTATGACCTGCGCTGTGAGGAGGCTTCCCTCCTCAGCGCCTTTGGAAAGATGTGTTTTAGATCCTGAGAGCTGCCTGACAGAATCCCCCACTGACCCCCACTATGCGCACTCTCGCTTGCAGCTGCAGGGGAATATATTCGGAGGCTTTGATGAGAGCCTGCTGGCTCGGGCAGAGGCTCTGGCGGCTGCTGACAGCATCGTCTCTCACGGCAAGAGTCACCCGTTCAAGCCAGACGTGACTTACCATACCATGAGCAGTGTCCCCTGCACCTCAGCCTCCTCCTCGTCCTCCACCACCGTGCCCATCGCCCACGTCCCGCCCCCCCACCACCACCACCACCACCACCACCACCACCTCGGACAGACCCTGGAGGCCGGGGACCTCCTGGACCACCTCTCCACCAGCCTGGCCGTGACCGGGATGGGGGCTCCGGAGCCTCCTGGGATGACCAACCCGGCGCACCACCACCACCACCAACACCACCTGCAGACCATGGGCCAGCTGCACCAGGCGATGGCCAACATGGCCCACCCCCACTCTCTGTCCGTGCACGGCGGCATGGCGTGCGTCAGCGACGTGGAGTCGGATCCCCGGGAGCTGGAAGCCTTCGCCGAGCGGTTCAAGCAGCGGCGGATCAAGCTCGGAGTGACGCAGGCGGACGTCGGGTCGGCGCTGGCCAACCTCAAGATCCCCGGGGTGGGCTCGCTGAGCCAGAGCACCATCTGCAGGTTCGAGTCCCTCACCCTGTCCCACAACAACATGATAGCGCTGAAGCCGGTCCTCCAGGCCTGGCTGGAGGAAGCAGAGGCCGCGCACCGGGAGAAGAGCAGCAAGCCGGACCTCTTCAACGGGAACGAGAGGAAGCGAAAGCGCACCTCCATCGCCGCGCCGGAGAAGCGCTCCTTGGAGGCTTACTTCGCCATCCAGCCTCGGCCCTCGTCGGAAAAAATCGCGGCCATCGCCGAGAAGCTGGACCTGAAAAAGAACGTGGTTCGAGTGTGGTTTTGCAACCAGCGGCAGAAACAGAAACGAATGAAATACTCTGCGGTGCACTGAGCTTCGCGCATCGTGAACAAAACAGCCCGCTGCATTTTTGATCGAGTGATTAATAATAATAGCCCGAGTAGCCTAAACTAACAGGGATGTATCGGCAGCTGTCCGCGTCTCAGCTGGGATTATGTCCAAAGAGACTTTTACTTCCCAGTTCAGGTCCCAGATCAGGCCCCAGTTCAGGTCCCAGTTCAGGTCCCAGATCAGGTCCCAGTTCAGGTCCCAGATCAGGTCCCAGATCAGGTCCCAGTTCAGGTCCCAGTTCAGGCCCCAGATCAGGTCCCAGTTCAGGCCCTTCACTCTACGCTGTTGCACTTTTTTCTTGTCCCGTTTTGTTGCCGGACTTCTAGATGATTATAGATGAAACGAGGAGCCTGGTTTCGATGTTGTTGACCACGTATCTTGCACAAGCTAAATGTGAACGTTCCGTAAATCCACCCTGACAGTTTGTCACATTCAGGGATGTCAACTCACTTGGTTGTTTTGTTTTGTTTTTTGTTTTTTTCATTTGAAACCTTGAGATGCAGTTCGGGCGTCAAACCGACGCTGCGTGAAGAGAAACACATGACGGTTGAGTATTTCTTTTTGTAACGTCGGTTAATGATCAGCTGTTTCACTGTTGAAACTGTGTTTTCACCTGCTTTATTTATGTTTTGTGGAAATCTGTGAATTCAGACTGACGTGAGTCCAACGCTGAGAGGTTCGAAAGCTCGCGCGCCTTTTTAAAAACCACGATTTATTTTGATTTTTTTCCTTCTTTTTTTTTTTGTTTTTTTGTTGCAGACGAATCTGCTCTGTCCGACGGTCCTTTGCGCACAAAATAGGAACAATTACAGTTGCACCTGCACAGGGAATGACGCACCGAGTCTGTTCACCTTGACCTCCTTTTATTTCTTATTTATGAAAATGGAAATCACACCGTCATATATGAAGCACACCCGTGTGGCTTTGGCTGCTGCTATATTTTTGGTATTTTGATGTGAACATGTTTTGGAGCATTGCAGGCGAGCTATGGAATTATTATATAGCAAAGATATGTACAGAATACGGGCCTACATCACCTTAATGAAGTATTTATTTTTGGTTTTTTCCTCACTCTTGATTTCACTTGAAGAAAAAAAAAATATGTGTGACGTTTAAACTTAATAAATGACTGGTTATTTTCTAAACTCTTCCCTGAAGCAGCGACTTTATTTTTTTTATTTTTTTTCTGTGCTTTATTAAACTGTGTTATTTTAATTAAGGCTTATACGTTGTTAAACTATCATGGGGTGTTGTCTTCTTAAGGTTATGGGGCTGTCTAGCAAACTTGATTTCCTGTCTACGCATCAATGTTTGCTTTAGAAGAACTCGCCAGCTGTTTTATTTATGAATCCCCCCAAACCTCTGCTGGGATTAAATATGTATTGTCGTACATGATATGTGCGCCACAGAAAATAACGGGCCCTTCCTCTCTCATTAGTGCGGTTTTAATTATGGATGGCCTCATGTCACCGGGTTATGTCGTGCACGGGGTTTGGAATTATTAAGTAATGACGATGCAATATTAATTATATATTGGTATAAAACGAAGTGATGTGGAGGAGTTGGAAGCAGAGGCCTGAGTGGGAACGAGGGCGACTCTGGGGACAGACGGACTGGACACACAGCAGATTCACAGAAGACAAAAGGAAATTAAAGTTGTTGGGTTTCTCTTTTTTTTTTTTTTGGTCGTTTGACTAAGTAAGTATTCCCCCTCTTTATTATGTTTATTTTTTTAGTTCATTTGGATTTGATTTGAGCGGATATGGGCACATTTTCACTAACATCTGCTGTTTTTCCTTGTCATCTAACAGTCCGGCAATGTTAGAATTACCACAGAGAAGGAGTGTGACTTCTATTTCCAGCGAATTTTAGTAGGCAAATCTACTCTCAGACTCTGATCATATTGCTAAAATGTAATGTTACTCACAGTTCCTGATTATTCGCTGCGTAATATGCGCAGCGATGGCAGCCTTCTCCTAAAAGTAACAAAACCTCTCTAAAAAAAATTATATATATATATATATATATATATATATATATATATATGTTAATTACTATGAAGCTTCCACCGGAATCCTCCCACAGTAAAACATGACCTGCAGTTGTGTGGTTTTCCCAGTGAGACTGTCGGCGGGTTGTTTCAGGGGATTAATACTTTGGTTTGTGGCTCTTATTAATATTCTCTTTGATGCTGAGGTATAATAATTAATATAGTCTCTATATTTATCATTAATGGCTTTTAAATATGACTTTTTTGTTGTTGTTGTTGTTGTTGTTGTTGTTGTGAGGGGAAGGCGGGATTAAAAGGCAAATGCTATTAATGTGCCTCTTTCTAAACGGTGTCACATTTGAGAAGGACACATTTATCTGGGCTGGAAATGGGCCTGTTTTAGTTCGCCCGACGTTTCGTCATTAAACAACATCACCAAAAGAGTGACAACGAGCAGGCCGTAAACGCCTCACGCATTCCTGTTGAATCGGGTAAATGCAAGGTTAGAAATGGAGCCGTGTGAATAATTGATCTTTGTAAAAGCCGTATTGATTGGACAACGTGGGCCAGTCGCCGCGTGGTAAGTTGAGCTGAAGGCTCGCGAGCGTTACCGGTCACGTGGCGACCGAGGGGCACTTCAATTATTCAGCAACACGCTTCTCCTGCAGGAACGCAGGTGTGCTGGGGATCGACACGTGCATTGTGTTCAACACGAAAACTCGTTTCTAGCTGAAACGACTAATAACCAGAATTGAAGTAAAGTCCGGGCTGGGACAGAGGGGGACAGTTAGAAAGGGACATGAGCAAAAAACAAACAAACAAACAAGCAAAAATAAAAAAGGTGACAAAGAGAGGAGGGGTGCGAGTGAAACAGAGATGTGGTGTCTGCTTGAGATGTTTTCATGCAGGGAAGACCAGTTTTGACAGAATGGGGATGAACGCTCTAATTGCTGAAGTATGCATGCACATACATAGTGTCTCTCACCCCCCCCCCCCCCACACACACAGAGGGTGGCTGTCATCCTTGGGAGCAGAGTGAGGGAATGTGAGGGGAGGTGTGGAAGCCCCAAACACCCCAAACTCAATAATTCATCCAACGCCAGTAGCAACAAAGGAGAATGTGACCAGAGCGAAGGAAGGAAGACAGCTGCCTCTGCGCCCTCTGTTAGTCTCCTTCTATTATCACCATCAGGAGGCCAGTCCGGCTCAGGACCTGCAGCCTGTACTGCTGACATCGA